>JAECUM010051314.1:0-21807 GCA_016617855.1 Megalonaias nervosa | reverse complement strand
TCGGGCGGTGAGCACTGTCTGTATAAGTCGTTCCAGAACTTTTCTCAGTAAAACCACGTGTTCTTCCCAAGTACGTGTCGCCAATAACAAATCGTCCATGAAATTTGAAACTCCGGTCCCTCTTAAAGGTTCTAGCAGTTTCCACATCATTCGGGAGAAAATGCTGGGTGCATTCTGGACTCCGAACGGCATGGCTACCCCATAGCTGCCAATCCCCAAGTAAAAAAATACAGATTGCTTATGACAAAAATACTGATTTTCAGGACCATAAACTGATTTTTAAAATTTTAATGCATATGTAACTACTTACAACATACACAACCATCAGTAAGGCAGGACAGTGCCTTACATAATTTTTAATGTTAAAGATGCATGTGTTGCACACTTGCACCTTCTGGGCGGGATCCCTGTTCCATTCGGGTGCCCATTCAAAAGGTGCAAGAGTGCAACACATGTATCTTTGACATTAAATAATTATGACACAGGCTGTTTATAGGAGCGTTTTCCACACCTTGTTTATTTTTTTTCCAATTATCATCGATTCCAATGTACCAACTGTCATTGATAATCTCAATTCTGTGTGATTTTCTTACTGAACTGTTTTCATTCTAGCATACGAGTAATCCTTTACGATTTTACCGTCTGGAAAACTCGTGCAAAATAAATCGACACCAACACTAGTAACTGAAAGAGGAAGGTTCATTTCTAAAAGAAATTTAATAAACCGAATTTCGATCGAATTACATCAAGGTTCTCTCTGGTATTTATATACATCCAAGTTCAGGCTCAGTTGTATATGATGAAGCAGCAAGCTGATGTTTATTAGCTTTTCATGCTCTTGTATTTCATGTGCGCCTCCATGCCCAATAGCGAAATCACGTTACACAATTTCCAAAAGGTAAAGTCTTCACCTTTACTAGATGATTTCACAAATCTAAACAAGACGGCACAATTGTCCCTTCAGTTCTGTTTTCTTGTCTTTTCTGGTGAAAATTCTGAATATTCTGCTTTCCTATTCAACATGATTAGAAGTTGAATCTTACGAAGATGAGACACAATAGTAGCGGTAACAGTTTGCGAAATCCAGTATGGCTTATAAAGACAGGCATGGTAGCCTCGATTTCGAATGAACCAATCATACTGTAGGACTGTATTCCTATATACATGCGATAGATTTCTATCAGAATGGAACCGAGTGCCCGTTCTAAACTGAAAATTGCAAGGAAATTTTTTATCATTTTTTTTAAAATTAAAAAACGTATTTTTGGCAACAAAAAAAAACGTACACCCGTATTCAGGTCCAAAATACGGGACAAATACGGAAAAAACGGGACAGTTGGCAGCTATGCTACCCAATGGTATGTCCCATCTGGTGTTGAAAAGACAAGTTTTGGACGGTCCTCCTTACTAACTGGAATTTGCCAATATCCCTTTGACACGTCTATTTTAGGAAAAAAAATATTAGGGGTTGGTTACTCCGGCAAATATGGACTCAGGATCAGGTAACATTTCAACCTGAAATTCTGTGATGCTGTTTAATTTCCGATAGTCAACACAAAAGCAGTGATCACCATCCTTCTTATGGACCAACACAGCGGGTGAACTATATGTGGATTCGGCTGGTTCAGTGACACCTAAGTCAAGCATAGCTCTAATTTCGTCCCGTATAGTTTCTAACTTCGTATGAGGCAGTGGATAGGATTTCAGCTTCACAGGCGTTTAATCCAGCAACTTCAAACTGAACTCCTCCAAGTCCGTAATGCCTTGTCCTTCTGTCAAGACACTTGAGTAGTCGTGTAGTATCTCCTCCACCTCTTCACGTTGTTCTGATGTTAAAGTTACCTCGAGGACAAGGTCGACGTAGGTTTCATTCCTCGTCAAAGGACAACTAGGAAGTACTTTCGCCATTTCTCCGTTGTCGTCGGGTTCTTCAGTCACGACTGTAGCAACCGCGAACTCAGTGGGTGTCTCCCTTTCACGATAGCGTTTAAGAAGGTTAACGTGATACAACGTCTCTATGTCTCCCACCTTGATGCGGTAGTTCTGTCCAACCTTATTTTCCGTTACAACGAACGGTCCCCTCCAGGATACTTGGAGTTTGCTGTGCTCCAACGGTAACAGCAACAATACCTTGTCACCCACTTCAAACTTTCGTTCCTTCGCCCTCTTGTCGTAGTACTTGGCGTGACGTCCCCGTGCGTCACTGAGATTCTTCTGGGCCAAGTTGCAAACTTCCTCCTGCTTGTTACGGAGATCAACAACATACTGATATGTTGTTCGTACTTCCTCGGATGCCTTTTCATCCGTCCATAACTGTTTCAATACAGCCATGGGTCCTCTCACTGTCCTCCCATAGACTAGCTCAAAAGGTGAAAATCCTAGACTAGCTTAGGGTACTTCGCGGTACACGAAAAGTATCGCGGAAAGGTATCGATCCCATTCGTTGGGTCTACCTTCGCACAACTTCTTCAGAGCTTGCTTCAACGTCCCATTGAAACGCTCTACTAGACCATTACACTAAGTGTGATACGGGGTAGTAGTCATGTGCCTAATGGAAAGTAACCGGTTCACTTCTTCCATCACCTGGCTAACAAACTGCGTCCCTTGGTCAGTTAGTATCTCTTCAGGAACACAAACTCTTGACCAAACTGCTAACAAAGCCTCAGCCACCGTAACTGAATCAATGTTTTTCCAACGCAATGGCCTCCGAGTATCGGGTAGCCTAATCAACAATCGTTAACACATAACGATTACCACTTTCTGACCCAGGCTTTATCGGATCTATCAAGTCCATCGCCACCCTCGAGAAAGGTTCATTAATCAGAGGGGTGGTTCCAAGTGGCACTGGGCGATGTGAGGTCTTAGGTACCACCCGCCGACACTTGTCACACGACAGACAGAACCTCCGTACATCCCCATACACACCTGGCCAGTAGGACTACCTCACTAACCTATCTCTCGTCTTTGCCACACCTATGTGACTACCAAGTAGACTCTCATGTGCTAGTCTAAGCACTTCTTCTCTCTTAGATCGAGGTACAATCACTTGCTTATACCTCTCGGATCCTTTCCGGGCGTATCGAAACAAGATAACCCGTTTCAGCGCGAACTCTACCTCACCGTCTAGCAAGTTCCGCACGGACTCCTCCTTTGCTTACCCACTTATCCTGTTAAGGGTAGAATCTTCCTCTTGAAGTCTCCTTAAATAACCAAGTAGCAAATTGTCTATGGGCGAAGTCAAGGGATTCAGCGGTTTCGACCTGATCTTCGCTTCATAGACCTCGTCTCTACGGACCCCACGTGTATAGGTGTACACATCATAGGATTAAGCTATGGTAACACATACCTACATCCTAAAATTACTTCGTGCGACAACCCTGACAAGCTCGCTGCTTGAATTCGTCCTTTCACCTTTAGTGTATCAAGGTCGCTGTAGACCACCGGGAGAGAATCTTTACTCATGTTAGCAAATTGGACTTTCACTGTCTCACCTGTATAACCAGCAGACTTGACAAAAATGATATCCACCAAGGCTGGATAACTACAGCCGGTGTCATACAACACAGTAGCCTTCTCTCCATTCACCGTAGCTGTTGCTGTATTCGACCATTCTACTGGTTTGCACTTTCTACCAGTGCCTGGTGTCACTACATTTATCGTGGGATAATATTTCCTGCTGTCTTTGAGAATATGGCCAGGTTTGTTGTAGCCGTAGCATACAACTTCAGCTTTCTTACCAGGGGTGCCCTAATCTACCCCTCGGGACTTTCCTGAGTCACGGAACTGATCAAGGCTGGGATTATCAGCTCCTAGATTTCCACCATTTTGACCATTCCGCCTATGAGGTGTCCAATCGTTAGCTCTTCTAAGTCAGTGACGCTGGGTCGATCCCTGCCACCCCAGGTGGTTGGACGAGAGTATGCACTCTCATATCGCTCAGCCATCACACTGATATCTTCTAAGGCCGCGAAATCACGCTCCACTAAAAATACGATCGGGTCTTTTCCATACGTACTGAGGACATGTTCTTTTAAGATTTCCTCCCGTATGCCTTCATAAGTGAGCACGGTGATTGTCATTTTAATCCATTTATCGAAAAGCACGCGTATGAATATGTGCGTGTGTCTCCGTTGTTCACTAATACGACTCTCTGAAAAGTTTGCGAAAACTTTCAGCCGACAACTCGTACTGCCTTAACAGCGCTTTCTTAAGAGTGTCGTAGTCATCTACTTCAGTACCATATTATGGTAGACACTCCTGGCAGCTCCTTGCAAAAATGCAGAGATATTAATGGCCCACTGGTCTCTGGGTATATGATGGATTAAAGTTAACTTTTAAAACTGAGTTAAAAAGTTATTGATGATTTCTTCCTTGTCGTTGAACGTCGGCATTGTTATCTGGCTCTTTCTTCGACTTGCAATCTGGCTAACTCGATTTCTCTTTCTTTTTCCCGTTCTTGTCTGATTCTTTCTTTTTCTTTTTCCTCGGCTAGTCTCATTCTTTCTTTTTCCTCGGCTTGTATGATTCTTTCCTTCTCTGTCGCCTGCTGTTCTCTGTATTCCCTGAGACTCCGCTCTACAAATTCCGCTAATTGGGTCCCTTCATAACCTATTTCGTCTACAACAATAGACTTAAACACTTTGACTAACTGCATATCAATTTCCATTATAGTCTACTCGACTGTATCACCAACCAATTTAGTTAGCTCAAGTATTTACTAACTTCTTACTGCCTTACAGGAAACAGCTTTCTTGAGGATACTTACCTGCATTCTATTCCAGTAAAGTCTTAACCTACGGACTTACTTAAATCACCCAAAAGCAACCTAACAGCGTTTGGCAGTACACAATTCTGAATTCTGCCCAGATTCAGTTTGCTCGCACTTCGATACAGTGTGCAATTATTCTCTCGGGACTTCCTTAATTATCTCTTCTCGCAAGAGTAACTAAAGGCAATATTTCTTTCTGATTATTTGAATTCAGACAAGGACCACACTATCAGAGCAGTTTAGGTAAAGAATCTTAATTTCTTACAATGTCATAACATACATTAAAGATAATATCAACAATGGCATGCACTAATTACAGAATGCATAGATATTGATTCGATTCACTCTCGTAATTCCTTGCTTAAATAATAAACAATTTTTTCACTGCTATGGCACTCTATTTTCGATTCAGTATCTGCTCTGCCTCTGTCACTCACACTGTTCAAAATATCCCGGACGATAGACCCCCACTTTGTAAGGTTCCCTTCTGAGAAAGAGGGGTTGTTAATTGATTTGGCATCGTTATCTAAAGGATGACCTCCCTTGATGTTATTACGGTCTTATTTTAAAGGTATTTAATTTTTATATACGAGTTCTTCTAGACCAAGGAGCCGAGATACCTTTCTTAGCAGAGAGCCGGTCTCGTAATATAGAAGTCGAAGGTTCAATAACCGTCCGTGTCAACCAGGTACGGCTGCTTCTGAATGTCATTGGGAAGGGTACTTAGGTCTCATTTCCTGGCCATGGTATATCCAGTGAGGTACTAGAAATGTCGTTAAATCCAATAAAAACAAACGAAAAATCTTTAGATCAATTTGAATGTTCTGGTTATCTTGTCTACACAGTTTGGACATTTAAAGGTCAAAGTAGAAAGATAGCTAAGTGTCACTCATCTGGTATATATCTACCTTAGCCTGAACAATACCGTGTACACACTCTACTTCAAACACATGGCGAATAAAATATTTGATATATGGAAAAGAACATTAATAAATAGAGTTTAATAATCAAATTTGTGATGGTGAATTTCTCAATGTTCTATCTGCGGGGGAATCTTTATATCGTAGTGTAAATAAAGACCTGTATGAGTCCAACGTCGAAATGGCATAGTTCACAATCTGTTCGCTGCAGGGGAGGGGGTCATTTATGTGCCCAGCCTGGTACAGGCATGGTTCCTTGTGTGTCTGTCTGTAGGGGATGAGGTCATTTAAATCGTAGTGGAAATATGCCGTTTGTGAGTCTAGCGTAGTATTGGCATAGTTACCAAACACCCTCCGTATGGGAGTCTTTTAAATAATTTTTGAAATTATATCATTTTCATGTCCAATGTAAGAAGAAACTGACAAAAGAAAAACAAAACAATAAAATCCACATTTCATTTATACCATTCACCAAGATCCATTTTGTTTCCAATAGTGTTTAGCTCGGCAAAAGGGACAATAGACCCAAGATGAATGACAAAATATGTCAAATGCTGGATATAATTAACAAATTAATTAGTGGATGATCTACATGAAAACCTTATCCCCCCACCACTCCGCTTTGGAAGAACTGCAGTGAGGGAGAAGAACAAGGTAATGCTTTATGCATTACCGTATGGCGGAGTGGACATTGTTATGATTGTGTCCGTCTGTCTGTCCATCTGTCCATTAACCTTTCCATTTCTGCACGATAGCTTTAGTCTTGCGTCATCTACTGTTCCCAAACATTGTGGATTACTTGCACTTGTTTTAAGGAAAAACCAAGTTTGGGATCAAAATATAAAACAACACTCTCTTTGACTGAAAGAAGTAAACAAGATTAGTTTTATATCACAAACCTAGACTAAACTTTGTGTTTAGCTTGAACAGATAACATAGAGAGATAACTTTGATCTCATAGTCAATATGTCAAAGGTTAAAGTTACTATCCCTGAAAGAAGAAAAATGGCCTCAGTACAACAAACTCAGTTCTATACCACATACCTAGACAAACTGTATGTATGCCTTGCACTTGGGTATGAAAGAAAGGTATTTGTTTCAGGGGAAAAGATTGAAGTGGAAAGGTCACTGTAACTGTAAAAAGAAATCAAGATCACATTGACTTCTGGGGCTCGTACATAATGCTTGGAAGAAGCCCGTTGATTTTGGTGTCAAAGGGTCAAAGGTAAAGGTCATTGTGACTCAAAGACGAATTGGTTTTTCAAAAGAACTTTTGTGCTTGAATCAATTTCTTGACCAAACTGGTTTGTACAGAAGCTAATACAAAGTTCATAAATTATGGGCTCTAGATGTCAAATGTCAAGTTTAATATAAAATAACAGTTTCTGCTTAGTAACTTAAGCTCAAAACAGTAATCATCGACCAGTCATTAAAATCCCTTGGTCAAGTAATCCCCGAATCAACCATGCCATATAAATGCCTATCTAGACGACTATAAAACACGGAGCATATGCTGCTCTCGGTACTCTTGTTATTAAATGCATGAAGTGACAAAAATTCTGCGTGGAACCTTTCGGCGGAGAACGTTAAAATGTATGCGCATATGCAGTTGTTTTCAAAGTCCTATACAATCTCATATGGTTATCCTTTGTCAAAAGCGCACAAAAAGCATACTTGAAAAAAACTGAAATCTGTTTACGTGGCAACTGGACTGGGAAAACTGGCTCTTTCGACATAATACATACTGTAGTAATTTCGCTGTTATAATTTGTTTCATACACATGCCTGCCGAGAAAAAGAACAGGACATTTTAACAGCTGTATCTGTGAAACATGCCAAGTTTGGGAAACACGTGATCGAAGTTGAAATAAAATTGTCTTTTTTTGAGGCAGTTAATGAGTGTAGGTTCTAACTACGTGACTAGAAAGCATTTCCAACAATATGTGCATTCAATATTGATTATAATTTGGTTATAATATTTAAAACTTATTTATACTTTAGCTATGTAAATAATACCTTCCGCATCAATTTTTGTAACAAGACAATTTTCAAAGGAATATTTTATGGGTAGGCATGTTAAGAGAAGAAAGAATTAAATTGGATTTCAAGTGTGTACTTAAGACATACTGCCGTATCTAGGTACATAATGTTGCATTGAAGTCAAATGAAAACTAGGATTTGCCCAGACAGCGTAAGTTTTATCTCTTTGCTTAAGAATAAACAAACTCTATGAATTTACAAAATGAAAGAGTAGAGAAAGATCACAGCTAAAGGTCTCTGAAATAAGCGCGCCGTGCGTGCGCGCACTGGTGCGCGTACGTGTGTGTGTGGAGGCGTAGGGGTATTCAACATTCCATAGCACAGTTGCACAGAGCAACCAAAATCAAAGCTGTGCAACGAACTGGTTCGACGTCAAAGCCCGGCGTGACAACGAGGTTATGGTTAAAAGTTTCAAATGAGTTTATTTGCTAATATGTAAAGTCAATACTTCAGCTGTTTAAAAGCAATGTTACATACAACGAACATTGCAAATATGTATGTATGTATGTATGTATGTATGTATGTATGTATGTATGTATGTATGTGCATTAATCTATCGAGCATGATTGGGGATATGGATACTCATACTGGATAGGTTGTTTGGGGATATGGATACCCATACTGGATATACTGATTGGGGATATGGATACTTGTACTGGATTGGCTGATGGGGGGTATGGATACTTACACTGGAAAGACCTATTGGGGATATGGATACTCATACTGGATATACTGATTGGGGATATGGATAATCATACTGGATATGTTGATTAGGGATATGAATACTCATATTGGATTGGCTGATGGGGGTATGGATACTTATACTGGAAAGACTGATTAGGGATATACATACTTACACAGGATAGGCTAATTGGGGATATGGATACTTACACTAGATATACTGATTGGGGATACGTGTGTCATAGCAACGTCGATTTAACTTATTCAAAGTTGACCATTATAGTAGATAGGCTCATTGTGGATATGTGATCTTTGTGACATTAATTTAATTCATCCCAAGTTGCCCATTACACAGGATAGACTGATTTGGAATGTTCTTCAATATGACATTGATTCAATTTATTGCGAAGCTTATTGTAATCAGAAAAATATTTTGTTTGGAAGCACTCACCGATGTCATGCTTGTAATGACCAAACAATATTTCGCCAGCAGGTGGTATTTAGCCAGCCGTTTTAGGTGATCAATATAAAGGACGAGGCGTCGACTCCACTTAATATCATATTAAGTTACAGAAGGTCATCCACTTCATTAGGCGCTTATTGTTGTAAACTAAGAAGAGATCTGTGATATGAGAAGATAGTGTCACCTACGTGAATGAATCAAGGAAAAGTAAACAAAATGGTTGATTTCGAGGTTCGTATCTGTCAGCTTTGTTAATCTGATTATATTAGTCAACTAAATCCAGCTGTGAACAAAATTTGGTGAACATTTCCTTTTCCCACGGTTATAACAAGACTTAACTACAGGTTTCGGAATTATGATTATCATTAAATTAGTAAAAAGATTATTCGGGTTCTTCCGTACATTCATTACCTAGGGAAAATACCGAAGTACCGGTACGGTGAAAAGATACTGTGATACGTAACACAGAAAAAGAATACCAAAGCAAACCTGTATACTGGTAATACGGCGCACCTGTAATGTGAGTGTGAGTGTGTGTGTGTGTGTGTGTGATTTGGATTTTTAACGTAGCTTTAACAATTTTTCAGTCATGTCACTACGATGTCTGCAGTGTGGCAGTTTATAGTGATGTCTAGCACTGGGGCATCATGCCGCAGACAAGTAGCATGATGTCCCACCCAGTCACATTATCCTGACACCAGGCCGACCAGTCCTATCACTAACCTCTTAATGCTGAGCGCCAAGCGAGGCATCTGTTGGTACCATTTTTGGGTAAGTCTTTGGTATGACTCGGCTGGGGATCGAACCCACGACCTCCCGCATCCGAGGCGGACGCTCTAACCACTAGGCCACAGGATCGGAGCGCACCTGTAATAAATTGCACGTGTCTGTATTGTAGTGATTTCCAAAGTGTCAGTATTATGATATAGGTACATAAAAGATTTAGGACAGATTTTGGTAGAAAGATAACAGATATTAACTTTTCAAATCACTTTTTGTTCTTATTCTTTCTTTTACTTGTCTCAATGTTACCCTACATACTTGTTAAATGGCTGAATGTGTGTTTCAAATGATATATGAGGTCTGGTGAGCTAGAAGGATTTAGCTAATTGATGTCACGACATCTTTCTCCTAGTAATTGCCCGACAGAAAAAAACAGAAAAAAAAAAAAAAAAAAAGACCCCCGCCACGCGCCATTATCACCATGTTGCAGAAGAGTGCAAAATATATCGCTTCATTGTTTTTCTCGCGCTCTTGTACTGAATATAACAGGAACAATGAGACCCGATTTACGTATGATTGTAAAGTTTTGCATAGAAAAATGGTGCATTATTTCAAAGTCTTGACGAATATACCTGTTCTATTGTCTGATTAAAAAAATTCAATAAATGTTCTTTAAATAAGGAAGAACACGAGTTTCCCAGTTTTATTTTATATTAGTATCTGTTTACTTTAGTGAACGCACAGAAAAAGTGTGATATTAGATGTCGATCATTACTGCATTAAAATCTTGTTTGCAGTATTAATATTTGCCAAAGTCATTATTGTACCATGGACTAAAGCATTCCCAGATAAAATAACTGAGTTGCGAATTTTCCTAAAAGGTAGTTTGTTTCGTTTCTTGTACAAAACGTACTTATTATTTTCCGGAAAGATACCAATGAAGTTGCCTTATGGTGACCGTACGATTGTTGTGATCTTGATTGGTTTTCGTATCGCCGTTAGGTGATGTCACCAGCAGCATGCCAGTCCGGTTTGTTTTTCAGGGCCACAGAGATTTCGCCTTAAAGAGGGCCTTCTCGAGTCAGAATGACAGCTGTATTTGACAGCTGTGTTGTGTTTGCTATATTTTTCTTTTTCTGGTGTGTGTGTGTGAAGTGCTATTTTTTCATGTGTCTGCTATACTATGTGTGCTATCGATGTGCATGTCATTTTGCTGGGCCTTATGTGTGGTACGAGACTTATACTGTGCGTGTGTGTGCTATAGATGTGCATGTCCTTTTGCTGTTTTATGCTATGTGTGCTATACTACGTGTGTGTGCTATATATGTGCATGTCCTTTTTCTGGGTCTTCTGTCCTACGAATCTTATAATGTGTATGCCAAAAATGTACATGTCCTTTCTTCTGGGTCTTATACTATGGGTGCTATACTGTGTGTGTGCTATAAATGTGCATGTAACTTTTTTCTGAGTCTTATGCTACGAGGACTGTACTGTGAGTGCTATCGATGTGTAAGTCCTTTTTCTGGGTTTTATGCTATCTGTACTATACTTTGTGTGCTAAAGATGTGCATGTCCTTTGTGTGGGTCTTCTACTAGGAGTACTATACTGTGTGTGTGTATGTTTGTGCGCTACAGATGTGCATGCCCTTTTTCCGAGTCTTCTACTACGAGTGCTATACTGTGTGTGAAATACATGTACATGTCCTTGATCTTATGCTCTTTATGCTATACTGTGTGTGCTATAAATGTGCATGTACTTTTTCTGAGTTTTACGCATTGTGTGCTATACTGTATGTGTGCTATTGATGTGCAGGGCCTTTTTCCGGGTCTTCTACTACGAGTACTATACTGTGTGTGTTATAGATAGATGTACATGTCCTTTGTGCTGGATGCTATGCTATACTGTGTGTGTGTGCTATAGACGTGCATGTCTTTTCTAGGGCCTTCTACCATGAGTGCTATAGATGTGCATGTCCTTTGTTCGGGCCTTCTACTATGAGTGCTATACTGTGTGTGTGCTACATATGTACATGTCCTTTGTGCTGGATATTATGTTATTTATGCTATACTCTGTGTGTGTGTGTGTGTGCTATAGACGTGCATGTTCTTTGTTCGGGTCTTCTACTATGAGTGCTATACTGTGTGTGCTATAGATGTGTATATCCTATGAGTTCTATAATGTGTCTGCTACATATATTATCTTCTGTTCCAATGTGTGGGGTTGGGTGGGGTGTATTTTCATTGTTTTGAGGATCTGTACATAGATTTTATTTTATTTAGGGTGGCAATTTCTTTCTGTTTTAGTCCGCTGATGGAATATTGGGCCCTTCCTTGACGTCGTCTTTCCAGATGAATTCGTATTCTTTAATTGTTGTCTTCTCCCTTTTTCTTTCCTGGTGGTTTTCTTTTTTTTTCTCCTTCCTTTCTAGCGTCTTCCTTATTCTCTGTGCTTGTGGTGTCTTGTCTTTTCCTTCTTATTTCCTGATCTTCTTTATTTCTGTTCTTTATCCACCCTGTCTGTCTCTCTTTCCTGCAATGATGTTGCCGATGTTGTACATTATTCCTAACTGTTCAGACAAGAGTCCATTAGAATCTAAAACCAATTTACACTATTCCTAATTGTTCAGACAAGAGTCCATTAAAATCTAAGACCAATTTACATTATTCCTAATTGTTCAGACAAGAGTCCATTAAAATCTAAAACCAATTTACATTATTCCTAATTGTTTGGACAAGAGTCCATTAAAATGTTAAACCAATTTGTATTATTCCTAATTGTTCGGTCAAGAGTCCATTACAATCTAAATCCAATTTACATTATTCCTAATTGTTTGGACAAGAGTCCATGCTGACATACTTATTGAAGAGTTGACTTGCTGCGCCTTGATGTAATTAATTCGACATTCATGCCATTTGTGAATTAAAATTCTCTCTGGCTAGTCTGACGAGAAGCCTAAACATAAAGGTGTTTCTCTACCTGCATACTCCTAGCTAACCACATTAGTGTATTTACCTGCACTACAGTATGAGAGGTCTAGTAATTTTAATGATTCTCTAAATATACCAAAGTAGCCCTCGTCTCGTGATTTTTATTTTGATTTTTAACGTTATAGTTTCGCATATTTCAAACAAAACAAAATTATTGGACTATTACTGGCACACTTAGAATATTAACGGTAGTTGTTCTTGCTGGATGGGTTTTGGCTATACTTTAAAAATAGTATTAGCTATATGATGCCACAAAAATGGGAGCCATGTTCCCTTCACAAGAAGAAGTAGCTCAAAAGGGATATCCGAATGAATGCTTTATCTACAGATAACGCCATCAACATTTTGATGATATGACGCTGTCGGCGTTTAGGACATAGAGTGGACACTTTTGATTTTCAAATGGACCTAAATGCCTTCTAAATTGAATTGCTCGTGCTATTCTATCGATTGGGATGTACCACAACAACAACAACAGTAATACTAATAAAAAATATCCATATATGTAGGTAGGTATGTAGGTAGATTTGTCAACTTATAAATAAACGCGTGAGTGTGCGGATAATATAGTAGTTGTTTGGGCATTTCACGATGAATAAAATGGTAGCAGCAGTAATAGCAGCAGCAGTGGCAGTAGTAGTAGTAGCAGTAGTAGTAGTAGTAGTAGTACCAATAGTAGTACAAGCAGGAGAAGCAGTACCAGATGTGGTAGTTGCAGTAGGAGCAGCAGCAGTAGCAGTAGTAGTAACAGCAGCAGTAGTAATAGCAGCAGTAGCAGCAGCAGATGTGATAGTTGCATTAGTAGTAGCAGTAGGACTAGTTGCAGTAGTAGTAGTAGCAGCAGTAGTAAAAAAATTACCCAACAAAAAATAATAAATTTTGTGGCCAAACTTTCCCCTTCAAAAGGACAGAAAGAAAGATAATTCACAGAAGACCCCCCACCCCCCCAATCAAATAAAAATAAACAAGAATAGCATGAACTGCACACTACATGTCTGTCCCGTGTATAATTGACCTCAGTATGGAAACTGATAGGGCATGGCTAGCTTGGGTGATTACTATATGTCTGTCCCATGTTTAATTGACCTCAGCGTGGAAACTGATAGGACATGGCTAACTTGGGTGATTACTATATGTCTGTCCCATGTTTAATTGACCTCAGTGTGGAAACTAATAGGGCATGGCTAACTTGGGAGATTACTATGTCTGTCCAATGTATAATTGACCTCAGTGTGGAAACTGATAGGGCATGGCTAACTTGGGTGATTACTATATGTCTGTCCCATGTTTAATTGACCTCAGTGTGGAAAGTGATAGGGCATGGCTAACTTGGGGGATTACTGTCTGCCCCATGTATAATTGACCTCAGCATGGAATCTGATAGGGCATGGCTAACTTGGGAGATTAATGACCAATGACTATCAATGACCTGGACCTTTTCTCAAGGTATGTAGTCTTGACCTAACGTTTCTGCGCAGAAACCATCTTGTTCTTATCAGACCTATCATAAAAATTACCTCTGACCTCTAGGCCACAGAATATATAGGGTGTTTTATTACCTAACAGCGAGTCATCCACAATGTTCGGTCAAGGGATGTGCTCTAGAATAAATGTTATTATGCAAACTCAGGTTTTATTTTAGCTACATTTAGAATTAAGAAACCTAACAAGCAATGCAAATTAAATATGCATAATACCTGCCGCCTACTCTGTTCCATGTTTGAGTCTAAGTTATATACAGTAATCAACTTTTCAGTTATGCTTTTATATGCTTGAATCTAGGTTATTTCATATCTGTCATCTACTCTGTTCCTTGCTGTAATCTATGTTATGTCATACCTGTCATCTACTCTGTTCCATTCTGTAATCTAGGTTATGTCATACTTATCATCTACTCTGTTCCATTCTGTAATCTATGTTATGTCATACTTGTCATCTACTTTGTTCCATTCTGTAATCTATGTTATGTCAAACCTGTCATCTACTCTGTTCCTTGCTGTAATCTGTTATGTCATACCTGTCATCTACTCTGTTCCATTCTGTAATCTATGTTATGTCATACTTGTCATCTACTCTGTTCCATTCTGTAATCTATGTTATGTCAAACCTGTCATCTACTCTGTTCCTTGCTGTAATCTGTTATGTCATACCTGTCATCTACTCTGTTCCATTCTGTAATCTATCTTATGTCATACTTGTCATCTACTCTGTTCCATTCTGTAATCTAGGTTATGCCATACTTGTCATCTACTCTGTTCCATGCTGGAATCTAGACATACACATTAAACTAGGACATTGAACCATGCCACAAGTATACATTATGAACCATGCCATAAGCACACATATTGAACCATGCCATAAGCACACACACTGCACCATGCCATAAGTACACACACTGAACCATGCCACAAACACACACATGAAACCATACCATAAGCACACAGACATGGAAACTATGCTACAAGCACACACATTGAACCATGCCATAAGCACACACAGACATTGAACCTTGCCATAAAAACAGACACTGAACTATGCCACAAGCACAATGAACCATGCCATAAGCACACACAATGAACCATGCTATTAGCACACAAAAATATGGAACCATGTCACATGCACACACAGAGACAATGAACCATATCATATCACGCAAAAACATGGAATTATGCCATAAGAATACACATAAATTGAACAATGCCATAAACACACATTGACAGGTAATTAAATCATGCCAAAAGCACCCACAGACAGAGAAACTATGCCACAAACATACACTGACAATGAACCATGTCATAAGCACACAAAAACATGGAGCCATGCCATAAGTACACACAGAGATTAACCATGCCATAAGCACTCACAGTGAAATATTCTAGAGGCACACACTGACATTCAACCATGCAATAAGCACACAGACATGGAAATCATGCCGCAAGAACAAACTGACAATGATGTTGTTGTTGTTGTAGGGTTTAATGCCATTTTTCAGCACATGATAGGCTATACATGGCGGCCAGTATTAACAGTGGAGGAAGAACCTGAGAAAACCCTGGAAAGAACCACCGACCCACGAGAAGCTACTGGCAAGCTTTCTCACATACCCACATTGGCTGAATCTGAGACTCGAACCCACGCAGACAGAGGTGAGATGGCAGTGATCCGTAACGGATAGCGCTTTAGACCACTCGGCCACTCGGGTCCCCTCACTGACAATGAACCATGACATAAACATACATTAAATCATGCCATAAGCACACACAGACTGCATACCATGCCATCAGCACACACAGATATTGAACCAAGACATAAGAATGCATATACATGTACATGGAATGGAACCACATCATAGGTACACATGCCATAAGCACACACAGATACGGAACTACAGACACTTTCAGTATCCTAGTTATCTTCCTCTAGTATTAGTTATTTACTACATCCAGTAGGTGATTAAGCCACTGGATAAGAATGTAATTGCTATTGTCACTAACGAATCCGTCTTTGCCAAGTTTCTGATATGTAGTTATGTTAACCATGACGCAGTGGTGAGTGATTTCTAACCCCTCCCACAGTATACAATTACTATGAGGGAAAGGACTGGGCAAATGCATACTTATACAGCAATGCCATAAAGAAAATTTCTTTATGAATATATATGTATTATATACAAAAACTCCAGTCTCGTCAATATTTAGAAGAGAATTCCCAGACCGAGACTGGGGAACCATCACAACCACATAATTTTATACATCTATTATACCTCACATTTTTCTTCTTTTTTTTGTATGTAAATAAAAAAAGTAAATAAAAGATAATCAAATATAAATTAAAATATATATAAAATGGCTAGTCCTAACACAAACACAGTATAGAATGATTAAAATAATATAGCATATATACATACAACACACACAGGACATTAGATTGATCCTTGGCTAAGATCACTAAAATTTAAGGACCATGATATAAAACCAGCCGCAAGACCTAGGAGGGAAGTATATGTCATAAAAATATACCGGGAAGGAAAACAATGGGACCAGCTCTAGGGACCTTGTGAGTACAACCAACCGTAAAATAATAAAATGCAAATTGCAAAGAGCAACCCTTGAACAAAAATAATGTTTTTTTTTTTTTTTCTTCCAAATTCTTTTTGATTATTTCTAAAGAAAAACATACACCTGCACTATGGGAGAAACAGAAATACATAAAAGCCTCTCAAATTTTCAGATGGCTGTAGAGGGGACACTACAAAGGCCAATAACTTAATATAGCTACATGACAAGAAGTGCCCACAAATAAAACAGGATACAGTTAGCCATTTGTAAAGAAACTTTGATGAATGATCTAGTTGTTGCATAACGTGATCAGTGGATAATAGATCATTATGACTAAAATACGCAATGGAAAAATGGAAAGCATAGGAAATAAAATATACAATGGAAAAATGTAAGGCAATGGAAATAAAATAAGCAATGGAAATTATTTTCTTTTCTTTTTCATTTTTTCATTAAAAAAATTCAAAATAAATTTTTAAACATCAGATGCATACATATGCAAGAACTGCGCAATAGAAAATAGACTTAATTTTCACACTGACGCTAACAATTGTATGGAACATGCGCATTTGAGAAAGTAAGCAATTACCATATGCAAATGGAAATGATCACTCATGAAAAAATATTCATTGCCAAACTTTTGGATAGCACAAAGCTTTAGCTCTATGGAAACAAAATACATAATGGAAATTATTTATTTTATTTGCAAATGTTGTTTTAATTAAGGAAGGTTAACAGATGGATGTCATCATCAGATGCATATTCTCAGCATTATGCATAATATAGAACATAATCTTGAATGAAAGTTCATAAATGACTTCATTAAATAAAAAGCTATTCTCAATATTCAGTTTAACTACATTTTCTTTATTTGTTTGTGTTGTTGTTGTTGTTGTTGTTGATGTTTATTAAGCAAGGAATGATGTTTCACTATTGTATTATTTCCAAATTATCTTCTACATTTTTTTTTTATTTCAGTTACAAGTTTATGTACTGTTTATACAAACACCTTTTTACATATGATTAATATCCATTGTGCCTAATAATTATCGGTTAATTACTTTATCATGCATTTATTTAGGGCATTTAATTGGAAAGTTTGCCCAAGGAGAGAAATATAGTTTCATTCACTTCATTCTATCTTACAATTAGTCAATATCAGCCAGCGGCAATACCTACTGGAAATGCTTCTGGCCATAGAACACAATTAATTTTACTATGAATTCTCTACATTTGTTTCTCAGTACTGAACTTTCCACTGTGCGACAGTCAATACAAATCATATGTTAATCTAAAATACCTTCAAAGATGACTTCACGGTGAAGTTCTTGTCAAGGGTTGACCTTCATTTGTTTGAGAGACTGAATTGTAAACAAAACACCATGCAATGGAACACAGATTTCACTTCCAGATCATCACCAAGGCCTTATTACTCACTGTGCACTGTCTCTGAAATACACACAGACAACCACACCATAAGCTAATATTCTTAAGAATAAACAATTGCCTTTAAATCCATACCAAGAATGCCTAAATCTAACCCTTGTATCACCACCAAACGGAGACAGGAAAAAATGCTCTAAAAATAGACTGGGACTACATTCGTGGGTACTGAACCGGAACTATTAATTGTGATCTGATGCCTTCTAGTGCAACCTCTATACACTAAAGAGGTCAGAAAGAAAGGGCAGATAATGAGGTTACCAAAAGGGGCTATAACCTAAGCACATAAGCACAAACATATATGGAAACCATTCCAGAAGCACATACAGACATGCAATGGAACTATGTCATATGCAGATACAGACGTAAATCCATGCCATAAGTACACAAAGCAATTTTGCCTGATCATTCTTGATATCAAAGTGTTCATCAAAAGATAAACATGACAGACATGGAAACCATGCCATAGGTACATACCGATATGGAACTTAGCCATTAGCATATACAGATATGGACACCATGCCATAGGTACATACCAATATGGAACTTACCCATAAGCATATACAGACATGGAAACCATACCATAGGTACCTACCGATATGGAACTTAACCATATGCATATACAGACATGGAAACCATGCCACAGGTACATACCGATATGGAACTTACCCATAAGCATATGCAGACATGGAAACCATGCCATAGGTACATACAGATATGGAACTTACCCATAAGCATATACAGACATGGAAACCATGCCATAGGTACATACCGATATGGAACTTAACCATAAGCATATTAAGGCATGGAAACCATACCATAGGTACATACAGATATGGAACCTAACCATAAGCATATAAAGACATGGAAACCATACCATAGGTACATACCGATATGGAACTTAACCATAAGCATATACAGACATGGAAATCATGCCATAGGTACATACCGATATGGAACTTACCCATAAGCATATACAGACATGGAACTAAGGCATATGCACACACACTGAACCATGCCACAACCAAAAATTGAACATGGTTTAAGCACAAACATACAATTAACCATGGCACAAGCACAGAAAGACACTGAACCATGCCATAAACACACAAAGTCATGGAAACCATGCCATAAGCACATACGGACATGGAACTATACCAAAGCACACTCAGACATATAACTATAAGTACAGACATACAATGAACCATTCCACAAGAATTCAAAAACATCGAACCATGCCATGAACACACAAAGACATGGAAAGTATGCCATAAGCACAAATATAAATGGAATGGAACCATGTCATAAGCACACACAGACACTGAACCATGCCATAAGCACACACAATGAGCCATGAGATAAACACACAAAGACATGGAAACCATGCCATAAGCACACACATACATAGAAACCAAGCTATAAACACACACATACATGGAAACCATGCCATAAGCACACACAGACATTGCAACTATGCCATAAGCGTACACAGACATAGAAACCATTTCAAAAGAACACATATACATGGAAACCATACCATAAACACAGACATTTAGCCATGCCATAAGCACATACATACATGGAAACCATGCCCAAAGCACACAAAAGCATTGAACCGTGCTATGAGGCCACAAAGACATGGAAACTATGATATAAGCACACACAGGCATTAAGCAATGCCATAAGCACAGATAGATATTGAACTTGCCATCAGCACACAGACAATGAACCATGCAATAAGCACACACAGACATGGAGTGTGTGTCTGTGATTTGTATTTTTTTTTTAACGTAGCTTTAACAACTTTTCAGTCATATCGCTATGTCTGCAGTGTAGCAGTTTATAGTGATGTCTAGCACTAGAGCATAATGCTGCATACATGCTGCATCATATCCCACCCAGTCACATTATCCTGACACCTGGCCAAACAGTCCTAACACTAATCTCTTAATGCTGAGCGCTAAGCGAGGCAGCTGCCAGTACTATTTTTATAAGTCTTTCATATGACTCGGCTGGAGTTCGAATCCATGACCTTCTGCATCAGAGGCAGACACCCTAACCATTTAGCCCACTGGAGCAGTCCCGTACAGACATGGTAACCATGCCATTAAGAACACACAGAATGGATCCATGTCATAAGCACACACATACATGGAAACCATGGCATAAGAACACACATACATGGAATGGAACCATGTCATACACACACATACAAGGAACTATGCCATAAGCACATACAGACATTAAATCATGCAATAAGCACACACATGCATTAAATCATGCCATAGTACTATCAGCCTTCAGCCTGGAAAATAGTCCTTATAAGTAACACTGGAATAAATCAAAATATTTTGACATATCATACCACACTAAGAGATGACCTCTGTTGACAATTGCGGACTCATCAAATCTGAATAATATTTCAATGTCTGATGCACTTTCTCAAGGTCACATTTCTCAGAGGTGATAATCAATGCCGTCCATTCATCTTAAAATTTATTATAATAGTACTGAATACTCTCTAGACCAAAAGAAAATCCAAATAAAATTATGAAATTACAATAATGGTCTTTTCTTTCACTGCTAATTATACCATGATATTTCCATGACAACCATAACAATTTATGTAAATACATCATCATTGTTATTGGTTAATGAATGCGAACTACAACATAGTTATTACTGGTTAATGAATGGGACCACATCATTATTATCACTGGTTAATGAATGGGGACTATAGGTCATGTGCCTTGTACCCAATGCCTGACTAACTCCTAACATCAGTAAAATAATCAAACAGTCCTATACCTAACTAATTTCTAATATCAGCAAAATAATCATACAGTCCTTGGCCTAACTAATTTCTAATATCACCAAAATAAGTATAAAGCCCTAAGCCTAATTCCTAACATCAGCAAAATACTCATAATATCCTATGCCTATGTAATTTTGAACATCAGCAAAATAATCAAACAGTTCTTGGCCTAATTCCTAACATCAGCAAAATAATTATACAGCCCTACGCCTAATTCCCAACATCAGCAAAGTAATTATACTTTTACTTGTTTATGATTTTAACTGGTATATTAAGATAATTATAACTTTGAGATGAACATATTTATTGAGGTTAAAGTCTATTTGTTTTAGAACTCAAGTATGTTCTAGAAGAAAATTATTTATGAATTTGACAAAAAAACTGGCCATTATCCTGGTTCTTGTGTTGTGTCTTATCTTTTTACAAAAAATTGTTTACTTTAAAATTACTCATTTGATATAATAATATCAGTTTTAGTGGAATCAAATTGTGTTCAGTTGAGAGGATTTAATTTATTTATTTAAATTATTCATTGGAATAACAAAATAATCTTTGACATTAATTCTAATTTACACTCTTGGAATTATTGTGAAATCATTCATGAACAGTTTAGACTTTATCACTGTGATACATCAAGACTGTCAGCAAATCAACACTATTCCAGGCTAATGACACATAATACATTCAAGACAGGAATTTATCTTTAACACCAATAAAATATATTCTGAATAATCTATACTTTTGGAATTGTGATAGAACTTATTAGGACTAACAGAAATTCAGGGGTCAAGCTAGATTTAAATTTTAGGGAGAAGTGACTTCTCCTTTTGGTCAGAACAGGGAGAAGTGGGAGGTAAACAGGGAGAAGTGGAAGCTAAACAAGGAGAAGTGAGACCAATGCAAGAAAC
>JAECUM010051312.1:0-11863 GCA_016617855.1 Megalonaias nervosa | reverse complement strand
AAAGCAAGAAATCAAAAAAATTGATTCAATATTTGGTAGGACAGAATGTTTTTGACCAAAGTGTTTTGGCATCTGTCAGTAAGTCTATGATAGACACTGACAATAAGAAAATAGAACTAAAAATAAAAAAACTGGAAACAGAGTTAAGGAAGCTCGAGCTTCAGAATCAAAAAGAACAAATGAGATTACAATCTGAAAAGGAGGAGAAAGATAGACAGGAAAGACAAATGCAATTTGAAGAAAGGGAAAGAGAGACACAGATGCAAATTAAAATGAAAGAATTGGATCTGGCAAGTGACAGGCACGATTCCACTTCCCGTGCAAATTCAAATTTTAACATTTTAGGAAACATCAAGTTAGTTCCCCCTTTTAGTGAAAAGGAAGTAGGCAAATATTTTATTCTTTTTGAACAAGTTGCTGAGAATTCGAAATGGCCAACAGAGTATTGGACTCAATTATTGCAGAGTGTACTTTGTGGCAAGGACAGAGATATCTATATATCTCTGTCAGTACAACAAAGTACTGATTACGATTTGGTTAAGGAATGCATCTTGAAGGGTTATGCATTAGTCCCTGAGGCTTATCGGCAAAAAGTTCAGAAACTATAGGAAAGATGCTAGACAAACTTATGTCGAATTTGCTAGAGAAAAAGAAGTTATTCAAAAGATGGTGCTTAGCCAAGAAAATCGAACATGATTTTGAAAGTTTTGAACAATTAATATTACTTGAAGAGTTCAAGAACTGTCCATAGTGACATTAAGAATCATCTCGAAGAGCATAAGTTTGAAAACTTGGAAAAAGCTGCTATTGCTGCTGATGAGTATTCCTTAACTCATAAAGTTCCTGCGGTAAGCAAATCTTTCACTCAGCAGTCTACTGATAGAAAGGTGTTTCAACCAAATACGACTCTCAGTAAAACTCAATCTGGCACAAATTCTAAAAATCAAGCCTCTGAGAGACTTGATTCAAAATCCTTGTCTCTGCCTACGTGTACCTATTGTAAGAAAAAAGGACACGTCATTTCTGATTACTTCAAATTGAAATATAGGCCTCAGAATCAAGATAGACCTATCCCAAATGCTCTTATTGCTAAGAGGTCAAGGTCACGGTCATGTATTGAACATAATTTGTTGGGTTTGAAAAACCTCAGTCTGATTGTGTCTTGGAGAATTTTGAACCATTCATGTCGAAGGGTTCTATATCACTCTTCGGTGATTTGGCCAATCCTATTCCTATTAAAATTGAGGGATACAGGAGCTTCTCAGAGTCTTTTAGTTTCAGGTATTTTGCCTTCTTCTGAGAAGACCGGCTCTAATGAGTGTTCTCATTCAGGGAGTAGAGTGCGGCTTTGTTAATGTTCCTCTCCATTCTGTTAATTTGTCATCAGACTTAGTTTCAAGACCTGTGACAGTCGGTGTGGTGTCTACTTTACCCGTTGAGGGCATTCATTTGTTGCTAGGCAATGACTTAGCTGGAGACAAGGTTGTGGTTAATCCACTTGTAACTGACAAGCCTTCTTTGGATCAGAAAGTTGATCCTGTTGAAAAAGAAATCCCTGATTTATTCCCAGCTTGTGCAGTTACCAGAGCTATGGCAAAGAAAGCTCTTGAGAATGATTTTGATAAGGAATGTATTCCTTTAGCTGACACATGTATTGGTCAGGCTTTTGATGAGGTCACTTTCACTTCTAATTTGGATCAGTCAAAAGGTATTGATCATAGTGATCCTCTTTTGAATACTCATTCTTTTATCTAATCAGGGTGATAAACGACAATCACTTGTCGTCGAACAGGAAGGATCCTGAGATCTCCTGTTTGTTTCAGCGGGCCGTTAGTGAAACTGAAGCTACTGAAGTACCTGTCTGTTACTTCATTAAAAATGGAGTCCTTATGAGAAAATGGAGACCTCCCGAGGTACCTGCTAGTGACGAATGGTCAGTAAAATATCAGATTGTGGTTCCGAAACCTTACAGACAGGAAATACTTAGTTTGGCCCATGAAACTCCTATGGCGGGTCATTTAGGGATAAATAAAACGTATCACAAGATCTTGACTCACTTCTATTGGCCAAAAATCAAAAGTGATGTATGCAAGTTTTGTAGATCTTGTCATACTTGTTAAATGGTAGGAAAACCAAATCAAAAGATACCTAAAGCTCATCTGCAACCAATTCCTGCATTTGACGAACCATTCAGTAGAACTATAGGAGATTGTGTTAGTCCCTTACCAAAGACCAAGTCAGGTAACCAAAATTTGTTGACCATCAAGTGTGCGTCAACAAGTTTTCCAGAGGTAATTCCTTGAAGGAATTTTGCTCAATTTGGCCGTCTCAAATTTGATCAATCTGGTCAAAGGTCAAATTTCAAGTCTGGTATGTTCCAGCTTCTTACACTTGAATTTGGCATTCAGCAGTTTAAGTCAAAAGTGAAACTATGGTTTCACCAAAGTGTACTAGAGAGAATTTTCGAGTCCTGTAATAAAGTGCATTCTCTCTTGCTCATTCTGCAGAATTTTCTTCAATTAAGATTTTATGGCCCTTACAAAGTAAAAAAGAAAGTGAATGAGTTAAATTATATTAGCACTCAAGTCTAAGTAAATTAATGGAGTACTATTATTTTCAAAGAAATAGCCAAGTAAATCATGCAATTAATTTAGTTGTACCTGTCCCACCAACTGAGGATTTGAGTGAAGGAATTCAGTTGGATTCTACTAATCTTGGAACAAGTCTTCGGAATTCGGAAGTTATGGAAAATCTAGACCAGAAACTTTCTCATTTACAAAATCAAAAAAAAGTGAACTTAAACAATTATTGTCTGAATATGAACACTTGTTTCCAGACATACCTACACGGACAAACAAAAATTTTCACGACGTTGAAATAGTAGATTTGAAACCCATGAAACAACACCCATACACGATGAATCCCTTTAAACAGGAATACATGAAAGATATTCAGTATTTACTGGAGAATGATTTTATAGAGCCCAGTAAGAGTGATTGGAGTTCACCGTGCATTTTTGTTCCGAAACCGGATAAAACTTTCCGAATGTGTACGGATTATAGGAAGGTGAACAGTGTGACAAAAACAAACTCATTTCCACCGCCAAGAATCGATGACTGTATCGACAAAATTGGAAATGCCAAATACGTCACTAAATTCGACCTTCTGAAGGGTTTTTGGCAAATTCCACTAACGGAAAGAGCAAAAGAAATTTCTGCATTTGTGACTCCAGATGGACTCTACCAGTATAAAGTAATGCCATTTGGGATGAAGGGTTCTCCAAGTACTTTTCAACGCCTTATGAATATGATTACTTCTGGTCTAGACAATTGTGATGCCTATATTGATGATGTCATCATCTACAACACCTGGAAAGAACATCTAGCCACGATTCGAAGTTCTTCGACAGACTCACGGATGCAAATTTGACTATTAATTTATCTAAAAGTGAGTTCTGCCGTGCTTGTGTTACTTTTGAGGATATATTGTGGAACATGGTCAAATTAAACCTATAGATGCTAAGGTCAAGACTATTTCTGAATTTCCTGTGCCTGTCAGTAAAAAAACAGCTGATGCGATTTTTGGGTATGGCCGGGTACTATCGCAAATTTTGTTCTAATTTTCTGATATTGTTGAACCCCTGACAAACTTGTTGAGAAAGAAAAACAAGTTTCTTTGGACTGAAAAATGTCAAGAGGCTTTCGATAGATTAAAGGCCATACTTGAAAGCGCACCAGTTTTAACAGCTCCAGATTTTAGTCAACCATTCAAACTATCTGTGGATGCAAGTGATGTTGGGGTTGGAGCAGTTTTGCTTCAAGATGACAAAAATGGTGTTGAACACCCAGTGTGTTACTTCTCTAAGAAATTAAATAAACACCAAAGAAACTACTCAACAATCGAGAAGGAATGCTTGGCTTTAATGCTAGCATTACAGCATTTTGAAGTTTATCAGTTCAGCTCCTTCTCCGGTTGTTGTGTTTAGTGATCACAACCCCCTTACTTTAATCAGCAGAATAAAAAATAGAAACCGAAGACTGTTGAGATGGAGTTTATTTTTGCAAGAGTACAATCTTGACATCAGGCACATTAAAGGAAAATATAATTTAATTGCAGATGCACTTTACCGTGCATAGAAATGTCATTTTCATATATACCTTTGTGTAGATTCATAAGAGTTCTTATGTTATTTTTTCTTTTACCTCGTGCATAATTTACATCTGGTAAAAAAGAAAGCTTTATTACATAAATCTTTCTCTTTTCTTTATGGGGGAAAGTGTTACGGCCCTGTAGTTAAATTACATATGTGTTAAAATTTGAATTCTTCTAATTCTTTGTTTCATTTTTATTTTATTTTTATATCATTAAATATAGTTATTATTATTATGATGATTATGTTTGCATGGGTCTAATAGTTTGTTAGAAACATCGTATTTGTTTAAAACGTAAATGTGACTCATGTTAGCACGAGCTTTGTATGATAGTAAATTCGTCGCAAGTAAACATTCAGCAGTAGCTATGTAAATGATTGGCTGATAACTTGTTCAGGCTTTCGTAATGTCTAGATGGATTGCGAAATCACACGTGGCTTTCGTGCGTGTGTACATGAAAAGACGTATTATTTTCTTTTATATGCTTAGTTAAGAAAGTTAGTCATAGTCGTAGTCAGTCATAGCTGAGAGTCACATCATAACATCTTGTAGAGTTTCTAATACCTTGAGGAAAAGGTATTTCTGTGCGGGAAAGAGTTGTTCGTTCGTACGTATGTAAATCAACATGTGAATTGTTAGTGGTGGTATCTGTACTTTATCTACTTTCTAAATAATTATTTTCCCTGGAGAACAACACTACTGGCTTTGTACAAAGGCATTTGATGAAATTACTTCTAAATCGGAACAGAACAATACAAATTGTGCTTTACAGTGAAAATTCTGGACATTCTGTGTTAACCTTCGTCTGACGTCATCATCCGCCATCTAGGAACGGAACTGAGAATCAGACTGTATCAATTTAGAACTGTTTATTCACAGGACTTATGTTTTCACAAATTTAGAACATATTTTTGGAATCTTCTTCGTAAATCGTAAGTCTTGCTTCATATATTTACCTTGTCACCGTGTTTTCTAGGGAAATAAATTATTTTTGACAAAATTTACAAAGCTTGTTGTCACTCTTTCTTTGTGTTACTTTGAACGAGCCGATACGTAACAGTTCACATTCTCATTACCCAGCATTGGATTATTAACAGCGCTTGCTGGTGAAATTCCAGGTATTTTATGTTTAGTGTTATTGTAATCCGATACAATCTTTGGCAGATCATCAACATACCTGTTAGTGTTTTTAGTTGTGAGTTGCTTGTAGATCTTTTCTTTAACTTGCGATTAAACCGCTCGACAATAACACTTTTACCTTCATTTCCAGTGACGTACTTGTGAATATTATTTTGTTCTAGAAACTGCTTGAATTTCTTATTACAAAACTCTGCTCCGTGATCAGTCCAAATTTTATATGGTTTTCTTGGCGTATCGCCTGACGCCGTGTTGATAATAATATCTCTTAAAGTGTTAGTTATAGCTTTTTCTGTTTTATCTGCAACAGGTGTACTAAACGTGTATTTAGTAGCATATCAACTACGTTCATCAGGTATATTTTGTTGTTGTTGCAATGTGCAATGTTTGACATATTAGCAAGATCTATTGACGGTATGTCATCAACTGCGTTTGCGACGACCTTTAGTCGAGGGAACTTTTTTGTTTTGGTTTTTGCAGTTCATGTGCCAGGATATTATAAAGTACATCTCCGAGTCCAAGTTTATATTTTGTTCCTATAATACCTTGCACTAGTTTCCGATCAAATCTTTCTCTAATCGCATTAGGTTGCATACCTCTTAGATCGTCAAGCATAACCCGATCGCAACCAGGTTTACCGTTTTCGTTTTCCCGGTCACATATGTCCTGACGGATTGTAATTTCGTCAAAATAATTGTAAGGTTCTTGTCCTGGTATTGGATTATCGTTTTCATCAAGTTTTTGATCAAGTGGATTCCATAGCCCTGTGTATTTATGACATGGCAATGTCCAATCATCTTTAGGTTTTGGTAATTTGCCAATTTGTTTGTGTATATCAAAGCCGGATCCGATTACAGCTCGTTGATTCACACCCTGACAGTATGTTACTATTTTGTTCTGCTTGAGACACAGATCGTAGTCAGCTTTACATTTGCAGCTCATCTTATAATTTAATTAGCAACTAAAATAACGTTTGGAGGTCCGATATCAAGCAGACCATCTCCAGTTACTCGTGGTTTAGCTTGTTTAAGAAATATATTCTTATTTTTCTGCCACAAACAACACGAATCCTTTTAAGCATTAGTTTATTGTTTTTAGTTGTTTCTGTCCTGAAATTACAAACTGGGTATCAGCATCACCAACTCGCATCAGACAGTCGTTCTGATCCGCTCGATCGAGCATAAGAGGTTTGCTTGATACCACGAAAATCCTTGTTATAGTCTCTGCAAAACCCGAATTTTGTGCTCAACGGAAGCATCACTGTTATTTGATTGTAGCTATTTGTGGACACTCTTCGTTTAGCGTATCCCTCATTATACAATTTAGTTTTAACATTGACTACTTTGTTTACGATTGATAACATTGCAGTTGCATCAGCTGCGGGACCTGGTACAGCAATTCTAATAATATTACACACGGTTGTCAGCGATGCTCTTACAGCATTTGCATCTGCAGCTGCATCTGTCTCTACAATTCCAAAATTGTCAGCGTTTGCGATAAGAAAATTTCTAGATAAAACTAGATTAGCAGCAGCATCAGCTCCGTCGTCTATTTTTCCATAATAAATATATTCTAATGAAACAGCAGTTCAAGTTCCAGTATCTTTGGACCATAGGATATTGGTTGCAACAGATCGTGCGTTGTCGTTGCTGAACGAAACGACGTTAATAATTGTACTTGCAATTGACATATGCATAGAAATATCTTCTACGGTTTGATTAGCTAGTTGATATCTAGCGCTTTTGAACAAACTCCAACCGTTGTTCACGAGCGATACTTGAGGACCAGCAGCAACAGCACCACCTGCTGCTGTTTTTATGCCACCTCGTACTTCAAGTACAGCTTTATGAGGCAGTAGAAACAGATATTCACCATCACTATTAAACGTTCGTATGATCATCTTGTTAGGTTCGTTTGAGGTTTCGTCGAAATACTCAACGTATTCAAATTCAGTTGTTGAGTTATCTGTTGACATTTCCTCTGTCAGGTCAAGGTAATTTTTATGGATATTTTTTATTTGCAATTGTTAGATAAAATCGCTAATCGCTTTGCGGTATACATCTAAAATGCGGCAACGTCAATTCGAGGTCGTGTTTTCGTAACAAATTTTCTAATAATTTCTTTGACCTACGGATATAGCAGTTTTTGTCGTTGTTAGCATAGCTCGTACTGTTTCTGATGTTGGTGCAATTTTCTTTGGAAATTCCTTGTTTTATATCAGACTCTGTTGAAACATTTGGAGTTCCCGTTAAATTTCTCAGCAATCTTTTGTTCGACAGCTGTGCCCGTTGCGGATGCGGATCCTGTTTCAAAAGCGTTTAAGGCGTTTATGGTAGTTGGTGCTATTCCTGGTTTATTTTCAACTATTTTAGAAAAGGTGTTTCCGAAGAAACCTCTTACGATTTTTCTGCAAAAAATGTTTCGTTGTTTCATTTTGTATAACATGCTAATAAAATTCATCTGTCTCTGTCAGATTGATTATATCTATGACTTTCAACCTAACGATCCACCGTTTGATGTTTGACTAAAAAACCGATCTCAGGTGCAATTAGGTTAGTTTCGTTGTTGAGATTGAGCTGTCGCCCTGATTCATCAGTGTCATTGTTATGGAGGATATTTGATTTTCGACATTTATAGGATAATATATTTGTCGTGGATTTACTTGCATCAGAGATCTGGTGGAACATCAGAAGAAAAGCTGTAAATAGTTTGTCCTCGACTGCCACGTGCTGTATACAATCCGCTGGCGATCGAACAGTTTACTACAATCGTATTTACTTTTGTTATGTCCACTGGTGACTCTTTTTCGTACAAAACTGAACCAGCAGCTGGATCGCAAAAGCGATCTCGAGCTGTACTGTTGTTTAGCAAAACCTAACAACGATCAGATGCTGTTGGCCATACAAAAATCAACAAGTAAACTGTTTTTCAGTGTTATCTTTGATCGAAGAGTATTATAGTTTGTCTGCCGCGTGTAGTTTGGAGATCAAACTCCAGTTGTAATCAGAGGTTTTATTGTTTTATTTAGATCTGTAACGTTGTAAGGGCCTTTTCTTATCTTAACAGATATCCAAGCAGAGTCAGCTGGCTGGATCGATTGAAATGTAAAATCGTCATTCACGTTAGCTTTTAGTTAGGACATAGCATGCCAAGCACTAGCTGAAACAAAACCTATTTCATATTGTTGTGGGAACGCTTGCGTCCCTGAGTCCAGCTCCATCGGCGGATTATTAATAACAGAAATGTTTGCGCTATCAGCTGTAGTTTGAGACGAATCAAGTAGTAGTGCAGTTGATAACATTTCTTTTATAACTACCGGCGGATAAAACTGTGAAACGTAAACGATCCGCGTTAGCGAATCAAATCATCATGTAAAATATTTTTCAGATGTTAGATAATCTTTTGATCGCAAGCTATGAAGTATTTCTACGATTTCATTGTCGATTTATGTGCTTACATATCCACCTTCTTTTGATAAAATAAGTAACATCAATCGATCAACTATTTCAGCATGAGAGTTATAGATCTTGACACTGCAACCTAATATTTCATGTTTTTCTCGCGATCTGAGTCAGCTGTTCTAACGTATTGGGAATATTTACATCCACTAGAGTCAACCTCTCTAATTTTTTTTTAAAAGTTCATCATCCCTATTTGTGAACATCAGATATAACACCGTCTCTTATCAACCTAATTTTTTCTCAGTTTCATCTGGTGATGACCTATAAATTGTCAAAACATGTGATTTCGATTTCGTGCTAGCTTATCAAACAAGAAAATGTTGTTCTTTCCTTGGCCAGTAGCGTCATGATAAGGTTCAGCAAATTTATATTTTAGTACAGCTCCACACTGTGCTCGTGCTATATTTTGTACGTCAACGTTGTGGAATCCAGCAAATAATATAAAACAACCTGTATTTCACCTGATAAATCGATAGACTTTATAGAAATCCTATGCTAGATAAACTCCATTATATTTCCTATAGCGCGACAATGAAAAGTACGATCTAATCTTATTCATTTCGCTGTTGCTTAACGGAATATTGTCAAATACAATAATCTTATGTTCGTCCGAATCTAGTTCAGCAACTGGAATAAGATCTTCAGGTTACCTTATGACAAAAATATCATCAACAACTCGTAGTTCATTGGTTAGTTTTTTGTTATATTCGCTAAGCAACTAGTATTTATCCTGCTGTGGATTTATTTTGCTGATATATACCATATTGTAGTTGAAGATGTCGTTATATAACAGATTTACCAGCAGGTTAGTTTTGCCCGATCCATTTCGTTCTACTATCAGATAATGGCAATCAAGTAGGTCGTGGTTATGCTGATATTTGACTAATCGCTCCGTATCAAAGTTAATTATGCTCATTCTATGTTCGGTATTCACAAGAATAAGAATGAACTATTACACAAAATTCGGTACGTTAATCAAAAGCTCACCAGAAGAAAAAAACAACTGCGGCTGGCGCAGACTTAACAAATTATCTCAAAAATCTGGAGATACAATGACAGGTAAAATAAGTTTATCAGGTCAGCGAGCGTTAGACTTAGAAACAACATATCCTCCTGTTAACGTAAATAATACACAGGTTGTAAGTTATGCCCAGCTTAAGACGATCGATAATAGCAAGTTATCGCTGACAGGTGGAATAATGACTGAATCGATAATATGGCAGATACCCTCATGCTGACGTAAATAACACACACGCTGTAAGTTATGCACCGCTTACGGCGATCGACAATAACAAGTTGTCACTAATTTGTGGAACAATGGCTAGAAACATGGAAATGGCAGGTAAAAAGATAATAAATCTAGAAATTACGTAACCACCACTTAATCAAAATGAAGCTGAAAAATAGATCTGGAGATACAGTAAATGGAACACTTACATGTACTGACGGTGCTAAAATAATAGTGTAAAATTTGATGGAAGTTCTAAGTGCAACAGACGCAGTATCGTGAAATCAGCTGAACGCAGCACAAACAAAATATTTACCACTTGGTGGTGGAACTATGACTAGATTGTTAAATATGGGCGGAAACCTAATAATCGATATTCAACTTGATAGCACATCGCTGACCGACGACACTTTTCTAGCAAGTGTAAACTTTATCAAGGACAATTTTATGATAAAATCTGGCGACACTATGGTGGAAAAACTGGACATGGGCGTGTCGGCGATAATAACAACATATGTAACTGTCAACAGTTCTGACCTAACAAATCAATTGTATGTGCACGAAGCTAAAACAAGTGCTATTACAGCTGCAAGTCCAGCTGCAGATACTGTTTATCTTTAAAAAAAAACAAGAGATACAATTACAGGTGCGATCGACATGGTTGCCAATAAAGATAAATTCTACGTATGTACCTGTTACTGCAGCTATCTTGTAAATAAACAGTACGTGGATGGTGTTGTTGCAGGTAGTGGTAGCACAAAACGAGCTAAGAATAGCGTTGGCCATATCCCACATCTCGTAAATGCTATAGATAATCGTTAGTGTTTTGTTGCAAGTATGTCAACACAATATCCTTGAAATACTCCAAAATTTTGCGTTTGCGTTTGACAGTTCTATATCTGGATAGTCAGAGTGGACCACAAACGGAGAAACAAGTAACTTTTGGATTAAAGTGCAATACCCAGCAGCTGTTGCAGTATAGAAATTACAACTGCGAGGTAGATTAGATGTTAATGTCGGTTCGTATATACAACTAAAGATTAGAGGGATCGACAGGTAATACAACCTGGAGAACGTTATATAGCGCGACAGGTGTTTATATCTCAAAGAGTCAACAATTCACCATCGCTGATGTTAACACTGTTAACAAATATCTTTACTTTAGGATTTATATTGTCAATGCTTTAAGTCCTTACCCAGGTCTTACAATGTTTCAGATGTATACAATTGACGATTTCATGTAATTGTAATCTATAATGTATGTTGATCTTCCATCGATCAGTCGCAAAAGAGTTTGATACGTTTATACTAAACCGGAAAACAGAGATCGAAATAGCCTATATTGATTCACTACACCCAGAAAGTGCTGAAGAAGCAAGAGCGGTAAACATAATTGCTCGAATGAAAAAATTTAACTTTAGATTCACCCGGTTTAAATGAAAAAAATGACAACTTTTAGAGTTGCAGGAATGAGAAGCCCTCAACTGAAAGACGCAATCAGAGAGACTTTTATATATTTAGTAAATACTGTCCTCCGAACGATTGTAAGGAACAACGATTAAAAGTTGAAAAGTTGCTCTCCAATACGTTGCTTGAGCTAAATAAAGTCTTTTGACGGTCGACAAATCTAAACTTGTTAAAACAAAATCACATGCTGATAGAAAGCCAGAGCAAGGGCGACTAAAGATGATTCATGATGAGCTCGACAAACTAGCTGAAACAAGGAAAACTAATTTTCTTAGAAATTGTAAGCTCAGAGACACCTTTGCTAAACCTTGAATATTTTGTGTGCTAGGCATAGACTATTATGACAAAAAGACGTTGGAAATGGTAGCTAATCGTACTGATGCTAACCTACTAATAACAGCATATCTAGTTCTATTAGA
>JAECUM010051310.1:0-26952 GCA_016617855.1 Megalonaias nervosa | reverse complement strand
AAAATGTAGTCCCCATAACCCTATGTGAACCCCTAGATTGCCAAACAACATTCTAGCAGGCTCAGAAGGTCAGAGGGGACTGTTTTGAGGATGATTATGATTATATATACAGATGCTTATGATTTATATATACATATGATTATGATTATATATACATATTATGATTATGATTATATATACATATGATTATGATTATGATTATATATACATATGATTATGATTATGATTATATATACATATGATTATGATTATATATACATATGATTATGATTATATATACATATGATTGTATGAACATGAATATATACAAATGGTGATGATTTTGATTTTTGCAGACGGCACAAACATATGATTGTATGAACATGAATATATACAAATGGTGATGATTTTGATTTTTGCAGACAGTACAAACATAAACTTAACAACAAACTTAACAATAAACTTAACTATAGACGGAATACAACGGGGGGGGGATTTATCTACGTCCAACAGATTTTATACAACTCTCCCCCCATACAAACCCCGGGGAGTGCAAAATTACACCCACCACGTGGTTACATGGTGGGAAAAGTTGTATTATTTTTCTGTTGGGTTTCGTACCCCAATTATAAATAGCATCGGTCGCCAAAAGCAAGATAATTTATCTTTAGCATTTTTGGAGACTCGAACACGCGAGAGTCTGCACAACTTCGATCTACGTCTAAACGCCTTACCATCTCGGCCACCGCTCTCTTATCAATAATACAGTTAAATTTAAGTATATAAAAATATTTGCGCTGTCTCACAGGACTTGTATTACTAGTAGAATGTAGAACTGTAGCGTAGATTTACTTCAATTTTTCAAACATAATTCATAAAATAATCGCACATTACATTTTCTGTATGAGTTATCGTTCGTTAAGGTCAAAATACATGTGTTAGAGCTAAAAATAACTCTACGTACGTGCATATAAACCGACGTGAATTTAAGGCTAAGATGCATCAATATACCTCTCTGTTACAAATTGATGCTTTACTAACAACTAATTGCTTACAGAGAACAAATAAATCACCAAATAATTAACGAAAAACAAGATATATTCGTTGTCTATAAATCAAACGTAGTAGTAAGGGAAATAATCGTTTAATTTGCTCTGCAGAGAGAGGGGACAGAGTTATCTCGCTTTATTACATGTGCAATAGGAATTGAACCCGCCAAAATACATTATCAAATTAACTTGATTTAAGAGAAAAATTGATCTTATAATATATTTCTAAAAAAAATTAAATTTTACTTATTTTTCTGATTTATCGAGGGCAAAAACCCCAGCACATTTTATGTTTTTCTGTTAAATTTCTGATTTTTTGAGGGCAAAAACCCCAGGGGTAAAAAATCTGTTTTTTTTAATGATTTTTCTGATTTTTGAGGGCAAAAACCCCAGGGGTTTTACCAAAATCTGATAAATATTTTTTGTAAAATTGAATTTTGTCCACTTTTTTCATAAATTTACCCTATTTTTGATAGTTTTTTTCTTTTAAATTTCTGATTTTATCGAGGGCAAAAACCCCAGCACTTTTCATGGTTTTTTAATAATTTCATGAATTAGAGTACCTATTTACCCATCAGATAAAGAAATTTGTAACTATTTCATTGACAATAGTACCTATTTACCCATCAGATAAAGTAATTTTGATAAAAATCAACAACAACATTAAATATAATAAACGATTTGATTTATATTTATTATTGTTTATTCTGATTTTGATTTTGATTATTTATTCAGATTTTAATGATTTTGATTATTAATTGACCCATCAGATAAAGAAATTTCTAACTATTTCATGAATTAGAGTACCTATTTACCTATCAGATAAAGAAAATTCTAACTATTTCATATATTTACCCATCAGATTATGAAAAATCAGTGAAAAAATATATTATTTCAGAATCAGATTATTTTTTTTCCCCTGATTATATCAGGAAATATTTACTCGGACGTTCCATGAGCGTATATATAGATTAATATTTAGTGATTCTCCTCTTAAATCCAAAATGTATCCTGTCCGGTCAGTAAGTTTGAAATTTATTCTCGACAATAATGGATTATGTACACGTAGATAAACTGGATTAATTGGCTCAGATACAATTAACCACCCGGGCGGCGCTTGAGGTGTAAATGTATGTAATATATATCCTTGTTGGGCCTGGTTAGACTTTGAAAGATCTACTTGAGAGCTGTCATCAATTACGTCACATACTAGATTGACCGCGATCGTTGATGTTATATTAACAATACCAGGTGAGATATGGCGGCCTCCACCATGTGGATCATTATTATATTTAAGAATGGTTGGTGTAGGTATTAATTTTTTCCATGAATCACATATTCTTTTAAAGTGTTCATCAATAAGATCATTAACTGATTTCTTTAGCTCTTCAGAGTTAAATCCCAGAATTATAAACGTTGGCTGCTGTTCTTCTGTAATTTTATAAAATTTAAGAAATACTGTTTTAAATAAGCGTTTATAACTTACACGCTGAATAGGACCGTCTTCATTAACTATGTAAGTATTAAGAAATCTATCTGCCGGTACGTTTAATGTTTTTTCTCTGTCAACGATAGCCTTATTTACATATTCTAAGTCTGATGCAACTTGATTCAAATGTTGTATTACTTCAATTATTTAATTTTTTAAGTCATCGTTGTAGGAAATGCTGATGCTGGAAAATAAATTTCTTAGATCATTAAGTATACATCCATGTTCAGATTTAATTGGTTTTGATTTTGAGTTAATTTCTTCAACATTAATTTTGCTATTCTTGTTGTACCTTTACCCTGAACGAAATCTATAAAATGATTATAAGTTTTATAACCACGATAAGCATCCGGAATCTCAATGAACGGATTAGTTTTTCGATATTCTGGAAGGTTTATAAATTTTTCAACATCTATGACGAAATCAGATCGTTGTGGTTCTGGTGGTCCTTGATAAACCGGTGGTACATCAGGCCATCCTAATACTGATTTAATCGAATTTTGATAAATATCTACAGAATAATCAGGGGAAATTTATTTCAATCACCGCCGATAATGTTGGTTCATAAACAGTAATTGCTATTTTTGATTCTTTTCCTGTAATAGATTTAATTCTACGTTGAAACTCATCATTAATCTGTTCTATCTGATAACTGCCCGTTGGAATAGCAACTACTTGCCAATCAGGAGTTCCATCAGGCTTATTCTTATTAGCGAATACCAGCGAATTATTTGGCTGTAGTACACCAAATGGTTTTGATCTAATATTTGGCCAGCTATAATAAACTCGCAATTGTGCTAATGCTATTTCCTTTGCTGGAATTGATGTTGGAAAATTGACACTAAATTCAGGATTGGTCGAACTTAACGATATCATAGTAGTTTTTGACGGATTTGTATTAGTGACTATCTGCTGAAGTAACTCCCTGTCGGTCATTATTATTATTGTTATTATTTAATTTATCGATATCACTAAAATCATTATAGATCATCTTAAACGCATCATCATAGGTTTTCATCATCATTGCAAATTCAGTATCCGATATTTCACCATCACTAACACATGAAGAAATATACAAAGATAGTTTAGAACATGCCTCTGTCACCGTGTGTAATTTAATCATACAATCGTGCAATTTAGTATTTGTACATGTATCTATCTTTTTAGCGATAATACTGAGAACACCAGCAATAGTCGCTGATACCGAAACGATAATCGTTATAACAGCAGGTACTGTCATCGTTAACGATGATAATAATAATCCTGTTCCAGCAATAACAGCAGAAACCGAGTAAACAACTACATCAATAACAACTATACGCCGTCGATATTTTTTTATTTTCATGTTATAATAATCGATAAAATCCTTTAGTTTAGTCAGACGTTCGCATGCCTGATTGCATCTGTAACGTTGAACGTCGATGTAGGACTGAGGTCCTTGGTTTTGATCCATTATTGTTATATTAAGTGACTAATTGTGGTGTTTCAGCTACAAATTCCAAACACCACCAGTAAGACGTTGCGGTTATTGTTTGATCATCTGCTTCCAGTAAAAGTATTTCTTCAGCATCTTTATTTAACACTATAGATACAACTCCAGAGAAAGCATCGGCGGAATGACGCCATGGAAATGTTGTAGTATAAATTTTAAACTTTGCAGAGCTAAAGATAGAAAGTCTATAAACACCAGTAACCTCTGCCGTATATTTGATAGTGTTATTTTGCTGTGACCATGTTGTTAATCCTGATGCTACTGTATATACGATATTTTTAATTTGTCCGTGTGGAATTTTAATCAGATTAGTTTTTGAACAATATTAGGTATTCCACTGACAATATCATTGAGTTTCATGTTAACGTCGGCTAGTTTTATGTCAACGGTTGGTTGTTCCCCCCAAAATTTTTTAATGGTTTTGTTTATATTTCGACGAAAATTTAAGAACGTTTCTACATGTCTAGAAAAAGTAGCATTGAGTGTAGTCATTTCGTCATTGATTGTTTTTAGAGGAATTTCCTTATCATCGACGTATTGTTTTGTTGCAGCATCAAGATCAGATTCTGGTGTTCTGAGATTATTAATACCATTATTATTCATATTGAGAAATGCACGCATTATACCGCCGTTGACTAATACGTACTTAGATTCTTGATTGTCGACATATTTCCTTGTTGCGGCGTCTGTATCTGCGGTTGGGTTTCCAAGGCCTATAATTTTATTTCGATTCATAATAATGTCACCAGTGAATGAATCACCAGCTTTCTTAATATAATCGTTGACTGCCGTACCGGAATCTTGTATTTTACCTTGATCAGTAAAAGTAACGATATTATTAACAACCGCATTAGGAACTCGTATGAGTACATCTGACAGTTGTATATTACTAGTTTTTAATCGTCCTTCTTTATCCTGAAAAACAACTACTTCATTTTGATCAACACTGGTTATGTTTAATAAATCGTCAATCTCATTTCTGAGCTGATCGAGAGTTGCGTATTTAGATAAATCAGCTTGCTACTGAGCTTTACCACGAGAAGATCTTCCGTAAATATCCACCATTATATTTACTAATGTCTGTTTAAATGTGACAACGTAGTATATTCATGCACTACTTTATGAGGTGGTTTTGTTGATTTTGATACAGCATCAAGTACGTTAAGTACTTCTCGATCACATATTGGTGAATAAGTTAATGTTTTTGTTGGTAGCGTTGAATACCATATTGGAGTACTTTGATCGCCGCTAATATACTTTAAGAATTCTTTTGGTGGAGCTAGTCCATATGAATCAAAATAAATAATTCCACGTGGATCAATTGCATATCCAACCCAATGTGTGCCTGGACCAGAGTTTTTATCGAGAGTAATAATACTAGTTTCAATATTGTTTGGTTTTTTTGGTAATTGATCTCTCATGAAAACTCCTCTAAAATTTTCCATTTTTATTTTTTTAGCAGCATCGAGTAAATCAAAATTGGACATAGGAGATATTAGTAAACTGTCCCTGGTAAACTTAGGCCATTTCCGTACCATGAATGTGGAGTCCCTGGTAATCTGAGACCGCGACCGTATGCTGGGCCTGATAATCTTAGACGACCCGGCTGTGGTACGTTTGGTGCTCTTAGACGTCTTCCATGTTGTTTTGCCCGTGATCTTTTTTTTGAGCTTTCTGCGTGTATGATTCCCTGACCCGTTGCTTTCTTTAATGCCATTCCAGCAGCAGTTCCAACAGTGCCTAATGCAGCTGCTTTTTCAACAGCTGGGGCTGCAGCGGCTATTAATGCTGGTATAGCTGCGAGAAGTGAAAATATACCACCCGTCTTAGCTATGTCTTTAATTGCACCCGCAGAAAGATTAAGTTTTCTACCTTTATTTGATTTTTTGGCTTCATTGAAATGCCTGAGCTGACGTTCTGTAAGAGATAATTTATTTGAACCGCTCATCTGTTCTTTCTTTAGCGATATTTTTATTCCACAGTTATCTTTTGATGCTCATTGTAGCTTTTTAATCTGACCAGGAGTCAGACTAACACTAACGTGATTATATGACATTATAATTATCATAGATGATCTAATTACATGTTTTCTACTGGAGCATCAACAACTTTCATTCGTCCACCAACACCTTCGAGTATCATTCATTTATCACTAAATATAACAGCAATTGCTCTGTAATTGGCAATAGCTCCTATTGTCACACGAGCTCGAAAATGTATATTTACAACAGATTGTCTTGTTAAATCTAAATGTTCAAGCGAAAAGTAATAAATTGGATATAAGGTTGTAAAATCCAATTGTGATATTTGTAAACCAGTATCAATATTTTGATCACGTCCCATGAACGTCATTAATCGATGATATGCACGTGCTACATGATTTTGATCGAAATTTAATAAAATATCCTCAGATGGTTCTTGATGTCCATTTATACTCAGAGACACTTCAGAAACACCAAGTTTGTCGAATATCATAATACTACGCGTTTGATTATTTACTCGTGCAGCATCTTGAAGTGCAATAAATATATGTCGTGGTGCAGAAACACCTTGCTGAGAAGCTATTTGCCATGCAAATAAACCATTAATATTACTCTGAATAGCATCTGTGGTCATTGTCAACCATGATAATACTGATTTACCGCCGCTGCCCATGAAAGAGAGTAACCGATCTTCTTCAGGTATTGTTGGAGTCATTACTGACATCCATAATGAAAGTTTGGTTAATACCACTTTACCATGAAGTGCCGCAGTTGCAGCCCTTATAGCATCAGCATCAGTGCCAACTCCCATAACGTGCCACATTGCATCATCGTCGGTTGCTTTTCGTACGAATACAACCGTATGTTTAGCTCCAAAGATGACTTTCCTGACATTTCTACAAAATCCAAAAATATGTGAAAGTGGAATTGCGCATGAAAATGCTCTCCTATTACCTTTCAACATTGATCGACGTGTTGCAAATCCTAAGTTGAAATTTGGATTTTGTAAAATACAGATTTTCAATAGCAGCAGCAACAGGAGGATCAGCTCGATTATTGGGCTGTCGAAAAATCTGATTTCTGTATTCAGGATGGTCAGTTGTATCCTTTGCAAACATCATTGATGGACCAGCTGATCTTGAATAATCATCGCTGTATCTAGAAAGACCAAGTATTGTTGTAGCAACGTCAACGTCCTTCTGGATTGATTCAATATTTGTTCCGTCAATCATGTACGTAGCACTATCAAATAATGCCATTATACCATTATTAACAAAACCAACATTAACATCAGCGTTGTATTCAGTATTATCTGTTTTTATGATCTCACCTTCTACTTCAATAAATGCTTCAGCGGGTAAGAAATACCTACTTGTATCTTTAACCTGAAGCTCAATTCGTCCACGCTGATCTGGAATTCGTGCGTCATAAGAATAATATTGATAATCACGCACAGACTCATCCTTGAGTACTGGTGCGTCCATGTCGAATGCGGGATCAGATATACGTTTGAACATATTTATTATAATTATTATCGTCTAAAACGAAGACCACTTCCTGCTATCAGACTAGCGGTTATATTTTTTTCTTTTTCTGACATTGGTACACTAGCCAACTCTGCTAGTTTTTGAAATCGCAACTTGATTTATTATTTTACTGACATTTGCAGGCATTACTTCAGTACTGGGTAATTTTACTGGTTGAGGTTTTCGTCGTATTAATCGTGCTAGTCTATCTTTGATCGCTGAAAACGCTTTACTAGTGAGATTACCCACAGCACCAATACCTTTTTCACGAACAACATCAATAGCTTTCATTCCCAGTTGCTTTGCGATCGGTATTGCTTTTGGAGCTATCCTTCTAAATAGACCCTGAACAACATCACCTAGTCCATCTCCGTAGGTTGTTTTGTATACTGGTAATCGTGAATTTATTACCCTGACCAATGTTGGTCCACGTTGAGTACTATGTACGATCATTTTATTATAGTAATTGTATTTAATTACGTACTCAGTCACTGTAGTAGTCATCGGCAATTTCGTTAATAAGAGACTGATAAACATCAACGTCCATAATACCGCCTGCAAAGAACCGTCTGCAAATATCAGCTGCTTCATTAATTATTTCTGGAGAATTATTACCAGCTCGTTTTCCTCCGATGAGGATTTCTAATCGATCAACATCAGCAAGGACGTTATTAGGACACGGAGTAAGATAACCTCCAGTAGAAAGACCGCTTCCTGTAGAAGATTTTATAAAATCCAAAGAAATATATTTTTCTTTTTTTTCTTCTTCTTCTTTTTCTCTTTTTTTTCCTCCTTTTTTCTTCTTTATATCTTTCCCTTTGTTCTTTCTCCCATTCATCGGTTTCTGTACTAATGGGAGCCTCTCGCCGTTTTTTCTCACTTATTGTTCTGACTGGTTGTGGTTGTCGTGGCGATAATTGTTGTTGTGGTAGAGGTGGTAATAGTATTGGTGATCGATATTGTTGTTGTGCAATATAGTTATTTATCTTATTTTTATAGTCAATAAAATTTGGATCGTTTTTCCGAATTTGATTAGCGTTATAGCGTATACGATATATCCATTTGTGCCAAGTATCCTCATTTACGGGATCATCAGCGAAGTCAGATTTTAAAAATTGTTTTCGATTATAATAATCTCTTACAGCAATCTCAATTAATTTTAGATCTTCGGCTTTTTTATTAAGATTAATGGCGTCTTCAGTAAACTTATCAACCAAATTAACCTTGGCTCTTGCTTCTGGTTCTTTTTCTGATTCCGGTATACAATCTTTTATATCACCTATTTCAGCACGAGCTTGGTCAATACCTTCAAGTATTTCTTGCATTGGTTGAGCAGCAGCTATTTCAGCTGGAAGTTCTCGTAGAATCATTTTTGTTTTTTTAGTTCTTTCTGCTATTTTTCCAGTTGCTTCAGCGGTTTTCTCTAACGTAGGAAGAAGACCTTTAGTGGTTTCTGTAATAGGTTTAAATAATTGTTTTGTATCCTCTTCAAATTAAACATGAGATTCCTGACGCTGTTGTAGTTGTTGTTTGACAGCATCACGAACAGGTAAATATTTTCTAATTGCCTCTAATCGCTCTCGTGCTAATCTAGCAGAGTGAGGTTCTCCAATATTCATTATTAATAATATTATTTATACTGGCTGTTTAATTTATAGCAGCAGGCAGGGTGAACGACCAAAATTAATTGACCCGGCGAGTAAACTAAACGCACTATAAAATAAAAACAAAAAGTCAAATTAAAATAACAAAAATGAGCTAACCCAGACGGTTCTATTATCTGTTTTCAACCGTATTTGGAAATAATAAAATTAGGAGGTTAGGTTTAGAGTTATTGACATTATTTTTTCAGCCCTTGTAGGAACCTTTATTTTTGTAAAATAAGGTCAGGAAATCCTTGTAGGGTTCACCCTGCCTGCTGCTAAAGGTATTGATCACAGAGATCCTCTTTTAACTACTCATTCTCTTTTATCTAATCAGGGTGACAAACTACAATCACTTGTCGTTGAACAGGAAAAATGAGTCTTTTTTCAAAGGCAAATACAAAACATGGACAAGACAAACAAACGAAACACAAAAACCGTTGCGTTTGCAAAACATTACATGGCTGTTTATACAGGAATTAAACCTTTAAATTTATTATGTTTCAACTTGTTGGGGATACTTAAAGATATCTTTATTGTCCTAGAAATCGATGAGCGATAACGACATCTGTTGTTTTATGTTCATTTTAAGTAGGCGCAATTTATATCCCGGATATTTCATTGTCATAGTAGTAATTATAGGCTATTAAGCAAATTTAGAGAATTATTTAAAAGAAAGTGTGTCGGTTGCAAAAATTAATAAATTCATTTGTGCAGGGCTGTACATGAAGGAAAACATTGAAACGTATGCACTAACAGGACATAAAATTCAAAACTGAAAGGTTGGTAGATCACACCAAGGGTAGATAGTGCCATACGAGGTTGATAATTTAAAGAATACAAATCATATGGCTCATAACAGTCCTTTCAAATGCACTGGATCCAGCATGGGATCACGTGTGTCAGGGATTGATTAAGATAAATGCAATAAAGTGACAACTGACAGTGCAAAACTAGTATCTAACTAGCTTGAGCGCTTTCGACTCTTAATGAGTCTTTTTCAAAGGCAAATACAAAACATAGAGAAGACAAACAAATAAAACACAAAAACAGTAGCGTTTGCAAAACTTGACATGGCTGTTTCTACAGGAATTAAACCGTTAAATTTAATAAATTTACCTCTCGGTAAGAGAGTTCTTTCTGAAAACCGCATCTCTCAATGTAATAATTTGCCAAAGGAAAGTAATTACGTGTGGGATAAACTCTTGTCATGATACAATTTCATACCAAATTGTCTGAAGATGTATAAAATTGCTCGATATATATCATCTATGAGGAACGTGATGTAGAGACGGACAGACGCATATATTTTAAACTCGTAAAATACTGATTAAGAGAGAGGGCAGATTTTTCTGAAAGGCATCATTGTCTAATTATGCACGAGAATAATATACAGCCATCCAGTCGTTCCTGAAGCACCATAACCAAATGTTGGTGATGTATGTAATCTACGAGGACATCAAGCCGTTGACAAACAAACAAGGCGATAAATGTACCAAAGAAGAGCGAGAACCGAAAGAAATTTTCATCAAGGGAGAAATGTACCCTTTGCTACTTCGTCTTTAGGAGCTGCTAGGTATTGAGGACGCTGGTAATATATCGATGAGTGGATGTCGTATTGGCTTTTATCCAAAGCCTTAAGGCTGAGCTAGAAGAAATTCGTGAAGCCCAACACAGATGGTTGTAAACGGGGATTAGCAAAGAAATTCCTAAAAGTGAAGGATTGTCACATCTGTGTCAAAGAAGAGAATGCTGGCTGAATGCATGACTACTGCCACATTTTGTGCAAATGTCGTTTTGTCACTCAATATGCCTACATCCTGTAGCTGCGAATCTGCCCAGAAAAAAGGAAGTTTCACATCCTCCTCGGTAACAACGGTTACCTGCAGATTGAGGCCAGTGTGACAGCGTTGATGTCTAGCATCTTTGCAGTCTCAATATGGAGAAATATATGTCTTTCTCACTGGGCCATTTGCAGTTCATCGACAGAACTTGAGGAAGTCAACAAGGAGGCATTCCACATCAAGTTGCTGCACACGCGAGGATAAAGCATCGACGTCCCTGTAAACAGTGTGGTCTACCAGAATGAACACAGAGACGGACGGGGTCGCTTTTAGGATATGCACTATGCCGAGGACATCGCCAAGAAGGAATCATTTATAAGGACTAAGAGCCTGCCCAGCAGGCCTGGAATGAGTTGGGTTGCAGAGGTATGCGATTACTACGACAACAAGTTACAGACTGATACTTTGCTGCTGGATGACGTCTTCGATGATTTCTTCTATATGCCATAGAACCATTCCACCACTTCAAAGACGCGAATACTAGCTTGGGAAGCACCCCTGAAATAGACAGAGATCTAGATGCAGCTACAGGAGGATGTCAATATGTATACTTGTATGGACAAGAAATCCACATTAACGAGGATTTACAAGAGCAAACCACCTGGTGTGAACCGGCAACGTGATTTGATGCTGCATAGCACCGTTTCAAGTTAAGTTGTTGTAAATGCCTCTGGATTATTTTTATCTAGTTCATCTGACTTCCGATGGCAGTATTGTCGCCACCCATCTCGCACTTGACGTCGGTGCTGTTTCTCCAGGGGTGCTTTTGCCACAAGAAAATAAGTGGCTAGCTACTACATTTGATTTGACAACAGGGTGAGTTTGATCTGGTGGTTGCTAAGCATTGCCAAGTCTTCGAATCAAGCTCCAGCATTTCCTGCTTGAGCTCGTAAAGTTGAGTGATCCTGTTGTTTCCTTCCAGCGAGTACGCCTGGCAGTGTCCAGGGATTCGATCAGGTGATCTGCAATGTCTAGGTCTCCAGATGCTTCATACTCCTTGAGAAGAGCCTGACATTCTTCATCCATGCAGGGTGTATAGAGTCTGGACGACGGCCATGAGGGACATACTGAGTGGCTGATTTGAATATGGCTCTTTGCAAACAGTGGTAGCATTCCTTGATTGGGAGGCAGCGAGATGGTATAGTAACTATGCTACGCTCCAGTATGTTAATGCATTGTGTCAAATCGGAAGTTCCATCGCCGCTGTGAAAAGCTGTGTATAGCCGGCAGATGAATTCCAATGTGGATAAGTGTTGGTCTGTGCCGACTGTGTGGGAAGTCGCCTATACCAGCTTGGCTTACTGGTTGAGGATGGTCACCGATGGAGATGACCCAGTAAAAGTCCGGTGAGTAGCCCTTTTGCCATCTTGCAGAATGAAAGGTCTCATGGTGCTTGGAGTCGTGGGTAAGAATGCTACCTTTGTTCATTGCCCACTCTATCAAATGTCCGCTGTCTTCATCGGGGTGACTGTAGCCCTAGTCATGGTGATAACTGTTGAAGTCGCCAATATAGACGGCTGGGTGTTCGAGAGTTATTTTTATCCCAGTAGGCATTGTACGGTTTGTAGACATTAACAATCCTGTACCTTCCAACCTTGACCACATCACAGAATCTGGTAGAGGAAACTTGATAGACATCAGTAATGTCGGAGCGTGCATACGTAGCACGGCCGAAATTGGAGTCAGGTGTTGACGAAATATGGTCAAAGCCTCCAATGGTGTATCGTCCTGCTACCTCGTCTGCTACGTGAGTCTCCTGCAAACAGATTATACCAACATTATGAGGGTGGGCTATAGTGCTGATGATGGTTCGTATGGCTGCTGAGAGACCCTCGACGTTAAGTTGTAGCACTCGTAGGGCCGGTCCAGGGGCTTGAAAGTCAGCGGACATTGCCAGGTCGGGGGCTGCTCTTAGTAATAGCACGTAACCGGGATTCATTGCTGAATTCGGTTTGCAAGTTGGTTCCTTGCATCCCCAGGCTCTGGTGGAACCATGGCTGAGTACTGACGGAGAGCGCGACATGAACGCGTATCCAAGTTTTTAATTGTTCTTGAAATGTGCTAACCACTTATCTTGTAGAAAGCAACAATCAAGCCTAAGCAGACAGTAACATGGTCACCGAGTTTATTCGCTCGGATACGACGTAGAAAGACAACGAAAATAGGAGCAATGTGCATTATTTTCATAAATCACTTTTGCTATATATGTTATTTCTTTCTTTCCAATCAAACTATCTTCAGAATGTACACCATGCCATTGGCGGATATGCTGTGCATATAATAACTAAGATAACCTTGGTGCGAGTGAGTTCCTGATTCAAGCATTGCCGACAAATGAAGGAAGTTGAAATGTATGCGATTATTTGTGTGCATCAGTTCGAGTACGTTTAGCTGAATTCCTGCTAGCATTCGTTATTCTGTCCTTCTGTTTTCTTTACTCGTCCTTTCTTTCGAAATAAAACAAAGCAGAAACCGTAGATCTTTATTTAAATGTTTCAGTTCGGATACAGCTGTCGCTCACGTATTCGCCGACCTGGATCAAGCCTCAAACTGAAATGTACTACTGAGATTAAAGCTGTGGGTTAAACATAAATAAATAAACATGCGCGACATAAATAAGCAAATGTTTCCATCTCTCGTTTTATTTAGTCCAATGTAGAAATTATTAAATCGTTGAAACACCAATGAACTCTATTGTAGCAAATTAAACATCAATGAACTATATTGAAGCAATTATGCAGTTTGTCCTTGAAACTTAGTTGCATGATCAGTAAAGTATCTCGCCATATTTAGCGCCAGGTAGGTGATAGTCATATTGTAATATCATTAACAAACATTTTGATTAATTAGTATGCATTTTTATTTGTGCATAAATGCACTAAAACTGAATAAATTAATTAATACAATCTTTATAATTGAAACAGTGTCGGAATGTTCGAATAACATATAATCGTATTAATTTGAATCAAAACAGAATAATACAATTATAGATTATGTACGTGAAAAGCTAAGCTAATATTCTTCAATTCTAAAGTACTTACCAACAATATGTATGACTCTCTTAATGTATCCTTAACAAGTTCTTATTTTCTGGCATCTCGGTTTGCAAAATCAGTCATGCATATCCTTATGCTCTGGAATTTAAGGTTTTGAAGAAATGTAGATCTGGACTGCTATGTGCTAATTTATTCTCAGGTTCACTAAATAAACAAATGCCACAAAAATTAAATATAAAACATATATAACACATTTCGCCTGTCAGTTCATTCTTCGCATCCGAATATGGAAACAAATTCCTGAAAGATCAGGTTACACAAGCTGAATTTGTAACATGTAGTGGAGAACAAAGAAATGTATACAAAATCACCAAAAACGTTTGTGGCAAGCTCAGTAACATGACAAATTCCATTATCAAGGATCACACAGACAGTTACTAAAAACAGAGAAAGAACAAGAAGCACAGTTGACAAAGCATTTCAAGGGAATTCTGAACAGATCATCTCTTGACGAAAAGCGGACATCAAAGAAAGTGAGAAAGACCTTGATATGAAGATTGCTCCAACAGAGAAATAAGAAATATTTGCAGCTATGATATCTCTTAAAAATGGAGAAGCTCAAGTACATGCTAACCTGAAAGAATAGATGTTCAGAACAGACCAAGAACATGCAGCCTTCATTTTTCAGGCACAGTTTACAGCAAGCTGGGAAGGACAACAAGTACGAAACGCCTGGATACAAGGTGCTAAAGACAACATTCCCAAGAAAGGACCACTCAGAGACTGCAACACTTGGAGTGGCATCACCTTATTATCCATACCCTGTAAGATTATTGCCAAGGTTATCATCAAGCGCATAGCAGAGGCTGTCACCAAACCTCTGAAGATGGAACAAGTGGAATTTCGGACGGGAAGGGGATCTAAAGGTCAAAGTTTCACACAGAGAAACATCATAGAAGAGTGCGCATAGTGGCAAAGACTTTGTTGATTTTGAAAAGGCTTTTGGTTGCATCCACAGAATGCCTTTGGCGTATTCTGAGAGCGTACGGAATTTCCTTACAAATGGTCTTGCTCAACGAGAGTTCTTTTCTACACCAACTTCCCATGCAGCGTGATATTTTGTGACTTGTGCTTTGAAGTGACGACTGGGGCCCGACAAGAATGCACCATGTTTACACTACTCTTCTCCCTATTAATAGACTGGGTCATCCGCAGAACAACAGAAGATGCGTCAGGGGGAACCCAATTGACATTGTTAACCACATTGGACAAATTGTGAATTTTGCAGATGATCTCTAGTTGCTTTCCCACACCCACCAGTAATGTAAGATAAGGCACAACGCCTCCACACCGTTGCACACCATGTGGAAATGGTAGTAAGCCAAAAGAAGACAGAGGTTATATATCTCAAACAGACTCACCAACACCAAACAGGATAGATTTTGTCAGCACCAACATATTTACTACCTGGGCAGCATCACACGACAAGATGTAGACCTCACGATCGACATCCAGAGCAGACTACGCAGGTCCTGAAATGTATTCTGAAGTATGAACAGTGCATGGAGATGAACACAATATGGTATCCAAACCAATGCTGTAGCAAATCCTTGTATTATCAACGCTGCTCTATGGATAGGAGCGTTGGTATAGGACAGACTCTGATCTTGCCATTCTATCATCTTTCCACACCACTAGCCTTCACAGCTACTGTATATTTTTTCACCGAGAACAATTTCCTCCCATGTCCTGCTTGTGCGATGACACTAAGAGAGCATGGCCACTATCATCATACGATTAACCTAGAGATGGATCGAGCATCTGAAGAGAAGGGAGGCAGAAGCGATTTTCGGACAGTACTGCACTGGACACCTGAGGCCTAAGAAACATGGCGTCTTACTGTTTAAGACTGACATGATGACCTTTCAGCGTCAATATGACAATTTATTGTGGAAGAGTGGCAATAGCAATATTTTCAAGCTGGTCATGGTTGCAGACCAATTGAAATTATATAGGCATGGGTTTTATTTATAACTAACTAGACGCCAGAGGAAGTCTACTACTTTAACATTCTTTGTTGCTGTGGCCATCCGATCAGATATAAAGAAAACGAAAAAACTGTTGAGAGGATTTTTGACAGAGAGGTCGTAGTAGAAGGCCGCCATTTTCATAAAGGAATCGTTAGACTTTGGAGTGGGTGTGTTATGCAGTTACTGACAATCCAATGAGTTATTCCAGAGGCGTAGCGACATTACTTTTATGATAACGAATGTCGGAAGTCTATAACAAATATACCTAACTATTCCAGTCATTTTATTAATACGCAGTTATTTTAATAAAATCCAAAAGGACTTTGCTAAGTTGTTCACACGGTGTAACCTATTTCATTCTTAATATTATACTCGTATAAGTCTTGGTGAGGTGGAGCTTATAACTAGTGTGCTGGATTGGATGACATATATGCCAAAGTGGAGAAACTCTCTAACGAATTTAACTGGTGTAGCGATGCTTGAACGCTATGTTATTTATACATTATTTTATTTCGTTTTATATCTTTCATATTGAAATTTCTTTTACTAATTTAATTATTCCATAGAAATCACAAACTAAAAGACAAGATTTATTAGAACATAATATTTCGAACGGACTGTTAGCTGGTTATTTACCACTGAGAGTCCTAGAGAAAATACGTTTATAATTTCGTTGCGAAGGTCATGACAATTTTTTTATAATAATGGAGAATCACCCAAGATAGCAAGCGGTTTTGTAGCTTCCCACGTCAAATTAAAAGGACTTGATTGAATTATTGATACGTTGCTGCCGTATTTCGTACAATCGTTGTCTTATAAAATTAATTGTTAGCCCGACGTGTCAGTCATAGCGTGCTCCATAAAAACTCACTTTCTTAAAGCAATAATTTTACAAAAGTCAAATATTTATGTGAAGGTTAAACTCTTTTCGTGATACAATTGCCTACCAAGTTGCCTGCAGATGTATCAAATTTATCGAAAGATATAATATTTGAGGAAAGTGACGAAGACGTAGACAGACGCACACGTTTTAAACTTGTTTAAATACTTAGCAAGAAATAGCTTATTCTACTAAAAAGGCACATTATCAAATTGTGCATCCCATCATCCAGAAACACCAGAAACAGATGTTGTTACCCTAAGTAATCTACGCTGACCTCAAGCCGTTGACCTACCAACAAAGCCATGATTGAAATAACGAAGAACGAGAACAGACAGACATTTACACGGCAGGAGGCATGAAACCTTTGTTACTTCGTCTTAGTAGCTATTGGGTAAATTGGACGCCAGTAATATATCGATGAGAGGACATCGTATTTGCGTTTATACAGCGCCTTGAGCCTGAACTAGAAGATAGTAGCTGGATCCTCCGGAACCCAACACAGATGATTTCAAAGGGGGGATTAGTATCGGAATTTCCGGAAATTGTCTCATCTGCGGCAAAGATCTGTCGACTGACCGAGTGTGGTACTATTGTCCCATTTTGGGTAAATGCCGCTTTGTCACGCAAAATGCCTAAATCCACAAGCAACGTATCTGACTGGAAATGGCGAAGCTTCAATCGTCTGCAGCAACAACGTTCAACTATAGATTGGGGCCAGTATGACATTGTTGAAACCTGGCGTCATTGTAGTTTCATACAATATGGATTAAATGAGTCTTGCTCACTGGGCAATCGCAGTTCATCGACATCACCTAGGCAAGTCACTAAGGAGGCTTTCCACATCACACTGCAGCACACGCGCTGAGAAACGTCGACCTCCTTGTAAATATAGGGGTCTACTTGTATGTACACATATATAGATGGGCTCGTCGGAGACTGCCAGGAGAGAATCGGTTATAAGGACTACGAACCTGTCCAGCAGACCTGGAAGAAATGTGGCTGTCGGGCAGTGGGATTACCGTGACACCAACCTATAGACTTACTGCCTACCGAAGTCTTCGATGCCCTCTGATCTATGGTGTAGACCAGTCCACTACGTCAATGCAGCGAATGGCATGCGAAGAGATCCTGAAACAGACAAAGGTCTAGTTCGAGCTGCAGACGGATGTCGATATGTATATATTTTTGTCAATGATATCAGTGGCAAAGAGGATTTGCAAACGCCAACAAACCGGCGTGAAGCGAAACTAGCCAACGACCTACATCATGTAACACAGCACAAACAACCCCTAACCGTGAGCTAATATGCATAACATTAAGACTGTTTAAAATAGTACGTCCAATTCTACATGACGTAGTGATTGCTGCGTTGTCTTTTTATCTTGGAGTAGGGAGGTTAGACTAATAAGCCTGTAATTCCTCTTCTTCAGGTTGGCATTAGCATCTTTCGTCGCGTCACTCTCATTATATTTTGTGGCTATGGCTCTTTGCTCGGTTTGTCTTGTACGCTTCGGAGTTTTTCCCACTGATGCGACGAGCCAGATGATCCAGCACACCCTGAGAATGCAAACGCTTTTAATTTCATGTTTGCTACACCTATAGCTCCAAATTTGATTGTCGTACATATCAATCTTTCTTAACTGCAAAAGGCACAGCTATCTCACGTCGGATCTACGTCTTCGTAATAGGTTGAAGTGTACTTCTGAAAGTGTTACCAATATATAATGACAAGTATAGCTGAAAACATATTTTCTTATCGGTACCATATATACTTACCGGCACTTATCAATATTATTACACGTATTTATCGATCATGGTCATGCCGCAAGGATCAGTCCTTATTGTCAATGTTACCGGTGGAACACGCTTGGCATGCCAATGGATTACTCAGACTACTTGTCATCGAAGCTGTTCTGTTGAAGATGATAGGCTGAGCGGGGAGGAAGGAAGCAGAGTTGGAGATGGAATTGACCAACGCCACAGAGAAACTGGTCTCAGAGGCTGACGACCTGCACGTGCAGATCTAGGAGACAGAGAGGGAGTCGACAGCCATCATAAAGCAGACAGAATGTTTTGAAAAACACGCGGCCTCTATCAAGCAAATAAACGAAAAATAAGCGGATGAATTCGATAGTACAGGAATTATGAGGAACGCAGATACAGAAACAGAGACGCAATGGGGTGAAGGGTATACTTAAGTACCCAGATGTGGATACAGATCCAGCGTTGTCAAAACAACTTGAAACCATTGAGCCGGCTGCACGTTGCAGTCCAGCAGCCACTCGAAAATAAGCGGGCCTCGACTCCTCAATCTGTTTTTGATTAAAGGAATGCATTCTTAGCAACGGTTGTTCTCAGCCGTCTACGCATTTTGCATCCTATCGTCGGCGCTGCTGAACATGTAATTGTTGTTGTGGTTTCTATATTTGCTATATTGCGCGTCTTTTGAGAAGAAATATTAAAATATTTTGCGCATGATGCTTCCTACAGGGTGCTGCGCGGCACGAGTTGGGTTGGTGGCTAGATCACGAGATTCGTGTCATAACGAGCCAATAACCGAATGCCCGTGGAATACATGTCTGTCATTATATCAATCGTTTCGCAAAAATCTATGTCTAAGGCGCTGGCAGCTGTACCCACTGACAGCCCGTTGGTCTCTACAAGCGTGCCGCGGATAAACTTTGCACAACCGGTAGAAAGGCATACTCGTAATGCAAAGGTCGTGGGTTTGATACCTACTCTGGTAACCCCTGATAGTCTGCATGGGTGTGTATTTGGGAATGGCACTTATTCCCCATTTTGCTTCCATATATACACAATAAGATACTCAAAGATTCGTCAAAAAGTAACGAAATCATATTTCATACCACATCCATGTACTTAATTTTGTAAGATTTTAAACTATTTGCAACTGCTACGATTTATAGGCACATTGTGACCTCCGAGGTGCTTGCCTTTTCAAAATATATCGACCAAGCTAAGGCCCTATTATATCATTCATACAGCAACAACATCATCTCACTCATAAGCAATAAACCAATTGTATTCTAAAGAAATATGTATTAACTAAATCATGGATGCATAGAATTATTCTCAAAACCAGTAAAATACCATATGACATATACTTAATGCTCTATCTCCTATTTCGTTAAGAATATGTTACTTTTGTGTATCAATAAACCTCACCTAAAAACTCGAAATCTAAACATTACAACCTGTGAATATTTCAAACGTTTAACTTCAACGATGCATACCGATTTCAACAGCACAACTATAAGGACAAAATGATAATCTTAAAATGCATTGAATTGTAATCCACATTGACCTATCTCTATCACATACCATATCATTTGAGTTGCTAGACAATGTGTCTAACATCATCAATATTATGGGTGAATATGATATCTAACTAGAAATATTATTTTATTTCTACAAGGAACATATAAAATTACCTTGCAACGTCCCTGTTATTATCTCTGATTTTGTAGATTGTCATCTTATTATCTGCCAGTAATTGAAACAATACTTACAAAAATGAAACTGAATGTTCATTTTGAATAGATTTGGCTGCACTTTCAAGTACGCTGTACGATCTCAAGTTTGCTTCTCACATGTGAAAAAGAAAATATAATATGGTATGCATAATGGTGCACCTATTATTTTATGCATTTAATGTCGGAGAACATTTCTCCTGCCGATCCAAGCGAGGAAGTATCATCGTTTTGTAATACTTGTTCTGAACATCCCTTTTGCTAGATTTTCACTGCCTCGAGTTAAATTTGGAGACGTTATATTCACTTTCATCTCTGCGCCACAATCTTAGTTTGACCATACATCCTCAAGGTGAACGAGGCGCATGCAAATAAATATAATTTCAATCAGTACAATATAAAAGGCTAGTGATACTTTTGAAACAGATGAGTTGACTTAAGCATACAAGGCAACACAATATTCAGAATGTGAGTTCCATTTGACAGATCCGTCTTAAGAACTTCAAGTCCAAAAACAACACAGAATATATCAACCAAACATGATTATATTTCTTCTTCTCCAAACTATACTGCTACATAAAAGATTTTATTTAATGTATCACGTTCACGAAGAAGCTGTATGGATATACCAAGGCCCTGGGGTAGAGATGTGATTGGATATAACGTCTCAAAATTTAGTTCTACGCCATGGAAACAAAGTAACATGGATTTTCAAAACAAGTATTTACAAAGCAATGATACTTCCTTGCTTCAATCAGAAGGAGCAATGTTCGTCGAAATTAAATACACGCCCTAGTAGTTGCTCTAGCAAGCATAGCATATTAGGATTTCATTTGCATATGTGCAGAGAAAAATTGAAATCGTACAGTGTAATAGGAAATACATTCAAACATATTCAAATTTACCAATCAGTATCAATTTTAAGTAGTGTTTTATTTACTGTCGGAATGGCAGATGACAATTAGAGAAAATAACAGGGTTGTTGCACACTGAAAGTATGTGGCCCATAAAGAAGAAAATTAATACTGTGGGTGAGATATCATTCACATTCGTAACATTAAAAACGTTAGGTACAATGTCTAGCAATTCAACGCTTTTGATACGTGATAGAGATAGGTCAATATAATTAACATTCACTGCAACTTAAAATGATCATGTTGTCCTTTGGTGATGTGTTGATTAAATTGGCATTAATCGATGAAGTCAAACATTTAAAGTTTCACAATGAAAATGATTGAAAAGTCTATCAAGAGAAAAGACCAAATATTTTAAACATTTATTTCAATGAAATCCTTGGAAGAGTGACACTGAGTGCTTTAAATTTTGTTTCTTCATCAATCGTCCACTGCTGATAAGTACACTAATGTTACAAATCATATAAGCATAACTTTTGATTTCATGAGATCATGCACGTAGTAAGCTACAGTATCATTAGGCTGTGCTATTCAGTTTCCGAGTCTTGAGCTTGGGATTGTTATCGCCGAAACTAATTTGATGTCAACATTATTTGGTATAGAAACAAAAAAATACTGATTATGAAATTAGAGAAAGAACATCTGTTATATGTCATATGCTATTTTACGTGGATTGAGAACCATCTGAGGCATCCATGATTTAGTTCATAAATAATTTCATACGAATACAATGTACTTTTTATGTATGACATACGTGATGAATAATTAATTAAAACCATTTCTCTCGCAGTCATGTCTGGGTTATGTATTGATATGTCCGATGTGGTTTTAAATAAACTTAGTCTTCCTTTTCTTCCATTGATATATCATCATCTCCATTATGATGTGGAGAAATGCAATCAATATTGTTCGAGGCATTTTGTAAACGCAAACGTTAGATAATTACAATATTTTAGTTACATTCGATATTTATTGTCATTCTAATTTAAGTTGACCACTCTGATACGACGCATTGCAAGAGATGCTCGTTTTCAAGATTGCAATCATGTTTATTTGCATGCCCCGCCACCCCCACCCCCCGCCCGCGCCAGAATATTGTATTGATACACAAATGCTGAAGAATGTTGCTGTTATTGTATATAACATCTTAAAATTACCTCTATGCTATAGAAATAGTCAAAAGGATGTTCAAAATAAGTGTGTACATAAAGATGATGCTTTCCTCCTACACTGGGCAGGAAGGATGTCCGCCGACATTAAGAACATCAGCAGACATGTGTAAGTATAGAGAACATATTAAGATGTAATTTTGTAGCTTAGCTGTGACGAGTAAAGTAGGACATTGTGATGGAAAATACATTCAAATAAATTAAGAAAACAAACATTAATCAATATTATGAGATATACTTAAAGCGTTCGCCGCCAAGTAAAATGTTTTAGTTTGTGACATAGATAGGGCAAAAGAGACTGTAATTGATTTTATATATATATATATATATTTATAATTCACAATTCTGAAGGAAAAACCAATTTGAAAAACATGTTATTGACAAATCGACAGTAATGTTTGGCATGTGATTTCTTTTCCATTTATTTTTATCTCAATGTAAACTCGGATACATATAAAAAGATACCTATAACGTTCTGTATTGAAATTAATTCCACATTTCTCTGGAGCTATCGTGTAACTAAGCGCTCCACATTTGCTCCTAACATACAAATCAGTAATGAATGACAGTTTTGCAAATTCTTCTGTCTGTCTGTCCCGCTTATATCAATTCCTCACGGGCGCTCAGTCTCACTATGGTCGTCATTCAATCATTACCACTCCCATAATGGAGATTTTATCTTCAGCATTTACCCCAGGTAGCCAAGTGGCCTCAACCGCTCACTTTTAATGATCATGGCAAACCCATCTCTGTCCGCGTGGGTTCGAGTCACAGGCTAGGTCAATGTGGTTGTGTGAGTAAGCTGCAAGTAGTTTCCTGTGGGTCGGTGCTTCCTACAGATATTTTTCCAGGTTCGTATTCCATCAGTTACACCGGCTCTAAGTAATGCTTTTAAACCGGAAATAACATCACAATAAATAGTATCTTCATCCCCCTGAACATCCGTTCCAAAAAGGTTGAATATATTTCAATGGGAACACTACATGAAATAGACGTACCTTTTAAAAAGAATAAAGTCAACTTCGCAATTAAAATTTAAAATAATATGTACAGTTGTGAGATATTTATGCACACAGAGGCAGTGTTTTTTAACATTTGGCAAACATTACTCGTTAATGAGCATATCGCAAAATCATCTATGCCATGATAATAACAACGTTAACTTTACTTACGGGTGTTTGTGTGTTTTCATGTATTTTAAAGGGAACTTTAATAATTTTAGTCATATCGCTACGATGTGTGCAGTGTTTATATTCATGTATAGCACTGGCGCATGATAGTGCAGACATGTAGCGTGGTCAAACAGTCCTAAAACTAACCTCTTAATACTGAGCGCCAAGTGAGGTATGAGCGAGCACCATTGTTATTAGTCTCTGATATAACACATCTGAGGTGGACACTTTAACAGCTTAGACCACAATAACAAATGTTGATATGGGTCTAACTTCAAAACGGTTTCACAGCGTTTTGAGCAAAAAAAGCCATTCGTCACCGGACAGCCACTTACATATACAAAACAAACACTTAAAACAAAATCATCGACAACGTCTGGTCTCCTATTTGTTAGAATCACTAGGGGCAATTTACATCAAGAGATAGTATAATACAAAGTTATTCACAAACAAAAAAATAGATGAGCTGGTACTTCTGTCTATCACATATCGGACCAGTATATTTTGCCCTAATTCTAAGTTCTGAACAAAAGACAGAAACAGAGCATTGAGAGAGAACAAGTCAAGTACAGGCTTTGTTATGTAAATTATATCCAGGAAGAGTAATGCAAAAATGTTCTGAAGCAAAGATGTTACCATAATTGTGTGTCTAAATAATGGACATGGAACTATAATAATAATAATATAAATAATAATAATAATAATAATAATAATAATACTTGAAACGATAACGAACACAATAAATTCAGAAATAAATGTAATTTCTCGGGTAAAATTAGCGCAAAAAGTGGGTTGGGTGCAAAGTTAATGATTGGCTGTAATTTTGATAAGACAGGAAGGTGAGGTTATTTTTTTAGTCTACACTTCCCAAGTGTGCGTTCTAAGTCTGTCCTTCCCATGTGAGATTCAGTCGGTAACAATTCAAGGGACTCGAGAGAACGTCCATTTGAGTTGTAAAGCTTGGCAACTTCGGCGTTCATTTTGTTGTTAATGTGGCTTTTTTTTGATTATTCATTTGATTTCTGAAATCGATGGTTTCTCTAACATATTATATGCAACAAATCCCGTATGTTAGAACATAGATTGTATTATTTGCTCGACATCGTAACTTCTGATGGATCGTGTACAGAGGCAAAATAGTGTTTCGTTCTTTTAGTTTCATCTGTTGCCATTTCTTAACTCTAATATAGCTTCATTTATTTTTTTTCTGCACAGGAAACGTTGAAAAATGCAATCCTAATTCGCGATACATAAAAGCGCAGTTGATATACTAAATTCGGGTAATTATTGCTCTTGATATGTTATGCAAGGAAATATCAGTTAGTTGTAACTTATATCATCCCCCTCCCAAAAAGATCTTTTGTCTTTCTATCGTTTAGAATTTAATATGGAGATCTTATATTCAATGACACATCTTCTACCCATTCTTCCATTAGAAAGAATACAACAATTTGACAGCTGTTGATCAGCCACGAATTTTGATCAAGATAACGATAACCTCTGACAGCTCATATTAGTTGAAGAGTTTAAGAATTGTGTACATTGTGACATAAAAGACCTACCTTGATGAGCAAAATGTCAAAACTTTATACAATTCTATCCGTACAGCTGATTGCTATTACTAAACGCACAAAGTTTCACTTGTCAATAAGTCGTTCTCCCTGCAGGTTTCTGGTAAACATCCATCCAAGTCTCATAAGATCGCTTTAAACTTTTATAATATCTAGGATTTCCGTTTAATATTAATATTTTTCAACTGCTTTTCTTAAAATTGCAAATCTTCAAAACGTTTCACTATATTAAATTAATCCGAGTCCCTTTTGATCTGTCTAAATCAGAAAAAAAAATTACTTCCTGAAAACGTGTTCAACAACACATACCTACTAGCTCGTGTACTTCATTTCGGAGGACATTCCTCCTGTCCGTCAAGCAAGCAATCATCATCTTTTTTAAGTACATGTTCTGAACATCCCTTTTACTGTGTTTCTATCGCTTGGAGCTAAGTTTGGAGATGTTATATCCAATAAGATCTACATTCGCCGGCCTTAGTATGTATATAAAGACTACTGGAGAATATGATACAGAAAAATAAATTTGATTGCAATCTTGAAAACGAGAATCACTTGCAAAACCTCAGACATGAGTGGTCTACTTAAATTTGGATTATACTAAATATCACATTTACCTAAAACATTTAAATTGTCAGACTACTGCGTTTACAAAACTTATCGATTAATATTGATTGCCTTTCTCCACGCCATGGTCCAGAAGATGTTATATGTCCGGAAAAGACTGATTCTAATTATTAACGATTCAAAATATTCTAAATAAAATAGGAGTTCATTATTCTTTAGGAAGAAAAAGAATGAACTAAATTATGATTCAGATTATTCCAAAAACAAGTAAGATACATTCTGCAAATAATAAACATCACTTTTAGACTTTCCCGTAGTCAGTATAGTTCCATTAGGCGACAGTATATATGTTAGAGTCGATATCTCGATTCGAGTTCATACTGGTTATTTCTTGTGCGAAGAAATCATCAGAAACCTGGAGTAACAAAAGAAAACAAATAGGAACGAAAGAATGTACCTACGACAATAAAAATAATACAGAAATAACTGAATACAGGCAACGCGTCTTCAAGAAGAAATAACATGTTGCGTGATTATTCCAAAAAATCATTCATCAAACAAATTATAAAAAGATTTTGTCTCCCTGATAACATCTATATATACTTTGAATAACAAATTAAACAAACACAAGTACACATGTTCATAATTCTGATTGAAAATGATTAAATTGAATTCGATTTTCTCTATCATGTCCATCATCGTCACTTGTTTCTCTACAATGCACGATGGCGGTCAGTTTCAGAGCTTTTCTCATGATATCGATTATTCGGACTTAATTACAGTGTCTCTTAAGATGACCACATTTTCCTTCCTGTTGTGTTAGCAAAAGCGAATCGGTTTCATCGCGTTGAGTACTTTAGCGAATCGCAATTTTAACACAATCGATAAAACATATATTATAAACTGAAAGGCGTTTAAAACTATAGTCACGGGCGATTCTCTTTAGAGAATCAAATCGACCATCCAACATCTAGTTCCCTTCCGTAGCGTCGCTTGATCCTAAGTAAATTAATGTATCCATGCATGCTTAAAGTGGTCTCTCTTCTTTTGTGACATGTATATATATATATATATATATATATATATATATAGAGAGAGAGAGAGAGAGAGAGAGAGAGAGAGAGAGAGAGAGAGAGAGAGAGAGGAGAGGAGAGAGAG
>JAECUM010051309.1:0-26849 GCA_016617855.1 Megalonaias nervosa | reverse complement strand
TGGGTAATCTGATGTTTCCTGGACAGTCCCCAGGGTCAAACCCCCTATTAGGCCATTCCCAAAGTCCTGGTCTAGGGCACTCCTCAAATCCTGGCAGCATGGGGAACATGAGGATGGGGCTTATAGGTCCACCCCCTCAGGTTCATCTCTATCGACCAACCATGGAGATGCCACAACAGCAGACAGGGGGCATTGTCCAACCCCCACCCTCTGCCTTGATACCCTGGGGTTCAGGTGCCATTTCTACAGAGGGGCTGAGACAGACTCTTCCTGGCCCAGGACTAATGAGCACACAGGTAATTTGCATGCCTTCTTCATTGTTCACTATTGATTCTGTTTGATTGATTCTTAGAAAAAAGGAAGCACATCCAGTGGCTGGTAAATTATTCACATTTTATCTATGTGATGAACTATTTAGCATCTAATGAATGATGTTTTGCTAAATAGGCCATAGACCGGCAGAGCTTATGGGATTGTCTGTTGTCCATTGTCAGTTGTTAGTCTGTCATCCACCTGTCCATTAGTAAAAGTTTACTCTTGTAACTCCTCCTAAACAACCTAAATGAAAATAATGCAGTTGGGCATCCAGTATAACCATCATGATGGACATTTTGAAAATTTGTTTATATCTGCTCCTCCTGATTGGATAGTCATATCAGCATGGGGTTGTGACCAAAATGCTTCCTATGATGTGTAATTTGGTCCAAAATGAAAGTGGAGCCGATCTCACATTCAGTTTGGTAACTGGCAGTCATCTTGAAAAATCTTGTTATCACTAAATAGATAGTTGTATTGATGTGATGTTATTACCTGAAGACTTCGTAGGATGTCTAGTTGGTCCTAATTGGTCCTAAATGAAATGGTACTGATCTGACCAGCAATATGGCCACCATGGTAAGCGTCTTGAAAATCTTGTTATCACTGTACTTTTTAAACAGAAAGACATTTGCAGGGCTCACAGAAGAGTTTCAGGCTGAAGAGTTGTGGATTCTTCTCTCCTGGAACTCAGGAGTCCTGTATACTATTTTTGACAGTCCCAGGCTTTAATTATTTTTACAAAGAATGGAAAGGAACCTGAAAAAGGTATATAATTATTATTTTATTACAGATATAGATTCAGTTCTTAGATTTTTATGAGATCATACTGAAATCAAGCTATTTTTCAGTAATTGTCGACAGCAATTTTATAACATGAGGCACGGTACTGTCTAACTTTTTAAATGACTTTCAGCACATTTTCCTGTTCTTTGCAATTAAGTAGTGTTTCCTTCACACCAATGGAACTTACTTGAATAAAGAGGCATTACACCAGGGGTCTCAAACACATGGCCTGTGGGTCACATGCGGCCCACCAAGCCATATCCTGTGGCCTGCAAAATGATTGGTGTCACAAGGTGTCATGAGAGATAACAAAGGTGGTGCAGCCCTTGGGCCATCGAAAATGCCCTCACATGGCCCTCCCGGTGATTTGAGTTTGAGACCCCTGCGTGACACTGTTCTGTATATATTGATGTAAATTACCATCATTAAAAGAAACCAATAAAGAATGAAAAAATATACCAAGCAGCATATGTGCAAAGAACTAATTAAACAAAATACCTTAATTTGTAAATGGTGTTAACTGTCCTAAGAGTTGTCCCTAAGGAATAGTGGTGGGATATAATGTGGCTCAAGAGAAGATGAATAATAGTGGTACATGGCTGTGTCTACAGTCTACTGTCAGATGCTAGTGTTTGTTGAAAAGAGGCTGTGAAATGCATTTCAGACTTTAATTTCTCATAAATATTACTTATTATACATGTATATGTTCATGTGCTACTGTGATAATAAAGACAGTTTTGACATAAAATATGTATTTGTTAATTATTAATTCCCCGCTCATTTCCAACAACATTACATTCCAGATATAACTCATCTACATAAAAAAAATATCTTTTTTTTATCATTGCAAGTACAAAAAACTACAGATGTTTGTTACAGTCTTGTGTATTCTGATTTCTAATCTGAAAAAATTATCATGCTGGTTGCAAAAGCAATCTTAAAAAATTTAATTTTATCACCCCACTATTGAATTTGATGGATCTGTCCGACCAGTTATGTGATTTTCAGTGACTTGCCAAGTCATAATACTTTCAGTCAATTAAATAGCAAGATGTGCATCGTGGTGTCCTTTTTTTATTGTGTTGGAATAAAGAAAACTTAAATACTTTTATATATTCAACGTTTGACAAATTTACAAATTTATAGATAAACTGTCAGTGTCTGTCTACTTTCACCATTACATGAGTAAAATTTGGGTTCTATTTCTACCAAAAACCCAAACAGTTGCACACAACATTCAGTTTGCACACAGCATACTTGCTATCCTGTTGTTAAAAACCATCATGGAATCAATCAGAGGTTGTTTACATTTGATCAGGATACTTGCTAAAGATGTCTGTAAGGATGTTATGTGAACCGGTAAGTTTCGTGATATGTGGCAAAATAAGAGAATTCTTTAAATGTGTAGCAAACAGACTTAACATAAATTGTTTATCTTTAATTAGAAGTATGTGATGACCATTAGAATGAAAGAATTCAGTGAGGAAACACGAGTATTTTCTCAGTACTTGAGAGATGGTCATTTATGACAGACATCAAAACCATTCTCATGTAATGTTAATAAACATAACTGAAATTCTATACCAATTTGTCCTATTGACATGCCTAAAAGTAGCCTTAATATTGACATTTGGTCTTTTTGCAGTACAATCAATGTATTTATTTCTGACCAGCCTTTGTGCAAATCATGTGACTTTAATGAAATGGCAGTCATAAAACTTAACAACTGTTATTGTGTATTGTTATTTTAAGAGGATATCACTCACATGTACCTAATTAAAATGAAATAAATACTGCATTTCCAATTAAGGATTGTGTTTAGTTTGATTACTTCTAACTAACATAATGTGCATTTTGCATAGCATTTATGAAACAGAATTGGCAGTCTTAATAACATGATTCTTGTCTTTTGTCTTGGAAAGTTACACAGTATAACATTGCTTAAAATCTGATTTTGAAAGAATTTACATTGACTGAGTACTGTCAAGAGACTTTATGGCAACAGCAACATCAGGTCAATAATAAGGACCAAAAGTTTCCTTTGTCATCAAGTGCTTATTTCAGAAGTCACCCTAAGCAAGTAAAAGCCAAGAGGTGCATACAAAATCAATATTATATATTGCAAACAAAAATAATGCAACAAAATATAAATCTAGGACTATATCAATATTTTACAGTACATACATGTACTAACACATTACAGACCCAACATACTAAATAATCATTACATTGTACATAAATATTTCTGTTAGATTATATCAGAATTACCATTGGCAGCCAAAACTTTTCAAGAAAGTTTGCAAATTTATGGGTCAGTGAAGAAGTGTAATACAGAATATTATCAACAGATGTGGTGTAGCTACTTCCAGCACCAAACCTGTCAATTATGAATTTTAAAATAGAGAAATAAAATTTTGTTTGTCCATTTTAAACAAGTTACATTTTCTACCCTAATAAAGTTTTAGTACCAATTGAATGGAACATGAATCAATGATGTCTCTTTTGTTGTTTTGTCCTAATTGCAATTGGTCACTAATATCTTTAAAAATATTAAGAAAATGTTTCACATGTGAATATTTGTAAATTCCTAATTTAATGGTTTAAGTTGTTACTTGATGGATGACAAGTACATGATAAATGGACACATTTTATATACATCTTAACCATACACAGAGAGAATATTTTAGCTACCTAACAGTTGTTTACACAATTAAAAAAATCAATAATTCAGGTCAAGTAGAAATAAATTTAATTTTGGACAAGGTGCAACATACAATGTTTCAGTACATTAGCATATAATGAAGTAAAAAAAAAAGGACATAAACTATGCAAATTAAAGATACATAACAATTACCACCACTCACATGTAAATGAAATTTTGTGGGGTTAAATACAAATGAGAAATTACTAAGCAAGCTTTGTCTTAGAAGAAAATATTCAATGCACATTCTGAGTTCAGGTTCTCTTTGTCTTCGATTGTGCCCTCACTTTCACCAATTTTTTGTATTATTTTGCATTAGTCATTTTCATCACAAGTCCTTTCCCAATAAATGAAAGCAGTTTTTGCTGACTCATTTTTAAGAGTCCGTGTATTTTTCTGCACTTTTAAAATTGTCTGATTATTCTGTAAGTGGCAAAATCTAAATTACATGTATTTAAATAGCAGTTATTATTATGAAATATGAATGATTTGACAGTATTGTCCAAACCAAACTCTAAAAAGCTTTGATTACTTTTGTGATTTATGTATGCATTATCACCAATTTAATTTAAATGCTGTTACAACAAAAAGGGACTTTTTTATTTGCCAAACCATCTCAAGTGCTTAATGTAAATGTAAGTGCATATTTACACACCTGGTAGAACATTTGTTTCTTTGATGTCGGTTTTTAGTAGCCTTCAGAGGGGCAATTCTTTTCACAAGATAATTACAGTTTTATGGAGTAACTTAATTAGTCACACTGGCTTTATTTTTATTTACGTAACTCTAGCCTTTAGCTATTCCACACTTTGGTCAAATGCTGACCAAAAAGTAAATAAAAAGGGCATGTCACGGGGAAAATGATGTGTGTCTTGGTGATATGCAACAGGGAGAAATGGCATGTCTTTTGAGAATTTCATATTGGACCCAGGAGCTCAGGTTCCTGAAAGCCTTGCATTGGGTTTTCACCAAAGAACTCCTTAGGAAGTCTAGTTGGTCTGCAGCGATAGTTGTGCCAGTGAGACCACCAATATAGCTGTTATTATGGTTGTCTTGAAAAAAGTTTTATTGATACCCCTCCTAGATGAATGGTCATAGTGACATGGGGTTTTGACCAGAAGACTCCTTTAGTTGACTAGTTAGTCCTAAATGAAAATAAGCCAAACTGACACCCATTATGGCCATCATGGTTGCCATCTTGAAAGTCTTGTTGTAGCTGCTTATCCAGAAAGGATGGCTATATCAGCATGGTCTTTTCACCAAAAGACTTCTTATAATATTTTGTTGATCCTAAACAAAAATGGTGCCAATCTGACATCATATTATGGATGCCACAGCAGCCATCTTGAAAACCTTTTTACAAGGCTTAAAATTAGTACTCAGATACTTGCTAAATGTAAGTTAATAATGGAGAATGCAAGTTGAGATTCCAAGTTCTTGCATATTGTTGCATTTGCTAAGTTTCCAATGAGATACAAGAAACAAATTCAGCAAAATAGAAATGCATAATTCAAAAATGTAAAGCAAAGTTTCCTTCACCATGAGATACCATGCAGTTTAATACTGTATACTGGCAATAAACAATATGCTAGGGAACAACTATTATATTTCCAATGGGAAGTGGGATACTGTTGTATCATTATTTTTGTGGGTCTTAATTTTTGTGGTTTTGCAATTTAAAAAAAGGATACATTTTCGTCTTTCAGTCGGATCTAATTATTTGTGGCTTTGAGAAAGCTGGACTTTTTTAGTTCTGCAATTTTGGAATTATTTCCCTGACAGCCCTTTGTGTCTGCCAGGATTCTTCATGGACACAATGTTGATACATTAGTTTTGTATGCATGTACATCCATCCATCCATTCTGGGAATTTTGTTAAGGAAATTATGTCAAATTTACCTAATTCCATTTGAAACATAATTTTTTTTTTTTTTAACAAATATTTAGACATAACAAATTGCCTTATTCAAGCTGTGTGTGTTTTCTTTTTTTCCCAGCAACCAGTTTGGGTTTCTACTTCTAGTTGTCAGCCCCTTGTGCACCAAAGCCTTGGAACCATCTCTTCATTGCTAGGGTCTCCACCAGTACCCATCCAGGCAATGCCTCTCGACATAAAGGTATTGTTTATTTGTTGGGATTATCAGATATCAAGATGTAGACATCACTTTTGTATTAATAAAGGAACTGTTGTTATCATCATCACTATTGCATATTAATGGACCAGATCCTTCTTTCCAACCAAATTGACACATCCAAGAACAAATAATGTGTTATGCATGACGATTATATGAGTGCATGTGTTTTTAGAAAGAGTGATTTTCCTAAAACAACTGTTCACTTTCTAGCCTCATGACAACATTCCATTGATAGGATTGCAAATTTATGGTTTTATTATTTCCCTATATACTTGTAGTAATATCATGCATTTTTTAAATAGTATTTGCTTCACTGTTTTTTTGTTGTATTTTCAACAAAATGAGTGATGTCAGAAAACAAAATGAGTGATGTCAGAAAACAAAATGAGTGATGTCAGAAAACAAAATGAGTGATGTCAGAAAACAAAATGAGTGATGTCAGAAAACAAAATGAGTGATGTCAGAAAACAACCTTGATCTTATTGTGCTTCTCAAATTTCACAACATATTATTGTCCCATATGTTTCTGACCTTCATGATTATGTTTTTTGGCTAAATCTTCAAATAATATTTGACTTTGCTTTCAGTGAATTGTATATTTTCCTTAATCAGTTTGCCAGATGATTTACAAAAACAGACATTCTAATTAAGTGGTAATTCCTAAACTCGGCAATGTCTGCCATTACAGGTTCATTATGGTTTCAAAATAACACAAACATGGCAGTTACAATCTTTCTTTCTTTATTTTTTTGTTTAAATTAGAAAGCAATTTTCACCAATTATATTTTTAAAACACAAATTATTATTTACATATTGATGTGTAGGTTTTGAAACAGGAGTTGGTATGTTTTCATAATCAAATGCTAGGCCTAACTTGCAGAAATCGGGCAGTAATAACTTGCATGGGAAAGGGTTAATGGTCAGTCAGCTATTAAAACACATGCCTGCGAATATGCAAGAGTTTGTATGTCGGTGCAGTTGTTATCAACTGCATGCAGTACATTTCACCTTGGGCTACAACACAAGACTGTCAGTGTCAGAATTACCCGGCTTGAGTGAGGGAGCATCTCAAAAGTGCAGCTACTGTCACTCATTGTATGTCTAAAAAATCACAGGACGAAGTCGTTTCACTTTCTTAACAAGGCAAAGTTTACATTTTTTAGGCAAATTATTCCTCCACTTTGCCAGGTAGTATGATCCCTGTAATTGTATCATAGTACTTTGAACTAGCTAAGAGATTGGAGTAAAATGACACGGTCGTACATGTATTGTCTTTTTCTTAGAAACTCACTTGACCATTTGTTCAAAGGGTTCTATGCCCATCATGCATTGTGCATCATCTGTTCATAATTGCTGTTTACTACTTCTCAAAAGCCACTCAACAGATTTGTTCAAAAGCTCTACCATCAGATATGGCCACCTTTACTAAAATTAGACAAACCTTAAAACAACTTTTTATCAAAAACCACTGAACAGAATTTGATAGAATTTGACAGAATCTTGGCATGAAGATCTTTCAGATTTGTTCAAATGATACTGATCCATCATTAGATATGGCTGCCTTTACTAAAAATAGACAAGACTTTAAATGACTGATCAGAAACTGCTCAATACAAGTTGACCAAATCTGACACAAAGCATTCTGGTAATAATGGCATTTAGATTGATACAAGTGATGCCAATTTGCCATCAAATAAATGATCTGTCCTGTTAATGCAGACAAAGTGATTTTACATATGTGAATGATCAAAGAAGGTAAATCAAGTAATATTAATAGAGAATGGTGCTGGTATGTGCTCCAAACTTTTCTTTTCCTCCACAGTTGCAATACTTGTGTGAATTTGCATGCATAAGTTGACATAATGTATATCAACTACCCAGGTGAGCTATATCTGGCCCACATGGGCCCCTTGTTAAATAATACAAGACCAAAATTGTTCAAGTTGAATAATTCCAATAAACGGTTAAGTGATTAACGACCTGTTGTAAAATAAGGAGGCTTTCTCTTGCCCAGAACTGATGTCATCTCACCAACATACATGTTTCTTTGTATAAATAATAGGTATGGTTTTTTTTAAATCTGTGCAGAGTTGATGAATTTGTAAACGCTTACTTATCTATTATTTTATGAACAGGGACTTTTCCTACTCTTATCTGTCTAATGACCCTTATTTAGGAATGGATATTCAACTCATTGACTAACATATGCATATTTTAGTGATTTGGAATTGAATGAACCCATGATTTTATAAAAATATCAGTTTTTTAAAAATATTAAATACTCCCATTATTTCACAAGGAATCATCCTTAAGGGTTTTTGTTAAAGTTTTGAAGGTCTTTATACATTAGATTGTTACATATTGAACGTTGAATATCCAGATTGTTTGCTCACACAGGCACCCCACCCTACTGCCAAAATACTTAAATTTTCAGTTAATTCAAATCAACTGATTTTTGGGACAAAATCATTGTCTAGTGATGGGTAGGGATATTTGTCCTTACACTGTTGAAAAAATCTGCTCATATGCATGTTCTGTATGACCATCATTATTGATGGATCAGGCTAAATGGCTTCAGACTGCATTTCTTGTATGACCCATGTTACTGTTGGGTCAGGATATTTGGCCTCAAACTGTAAGATAAAGCAACTCACATGCATTTCTTGTATGACCCATGTTACTGTTGGGTCAGGATAATTGGCCTCAAACTGTAAGATAAAGCAACTCACATGCATTTTCTGTATGATCCTTGTTACTGATAGGTCAGGATAATTGGCTTTGTGATGTAGAATGTAGCAGCTCACATGCATATTCTGTACAACTCGTGTTACTACATTTAACAGTCTACATTAATCTTTAATCTTTTACATATTAATTTTCTTGTTGCAGTCTTATGCAGTCAAAGACAATTCTAGATGTTGCGGCACAAAAAGACATCTAGACACAGTGTTAATAGTGTAGTGTAACATATATGGTGATTATATATCAATCAAATTATAGCATTTGCTGGAAAACCAGCATCTTAATCATCACATGGAGAAAGAGGAGCCATAAAATGAAAACAAAAATTTTCATTTATTTTATATTACTTTATTTTCTTTTTTTTTTTAAATTTCTTCTGTCTAGCCAAATCACCAGAGCCTCCCATATATGACTTCACAGAACCAACCAATGCGAGATCGTGGTCCCCACCCACAGTCCCGTCCACCACTAAGTGGAGCCAGAAGAAACCAATCAAATTATAGAAGAGATGATGACAGGAGAAGAGATCTTTCCAACAACAGACAAGATTACAGGCATCCAGTCAGAGACAGGGATAGGGATAGAGACAGGGGTAACAGGAGGGGCAGAGATGAAAGACATGGAGATAAAGCAAGCTCATGGGACCAGGACCAAAGTCGTGATGGTTCTAGAAACAGGAGTGAGTCAAGGTATTCTAAATTTTAAATCAGCTTTTTTAAAAAATTAATTCTGATGAACACAAGTTTAATAAATGCTAGTTTTATTTTATGATGCCATGGCTTTTGTTTTTTGTATCATTGGTCATTTTTTTAAATACAGTTTATAAATACCATATTCCTTTTGAGTCCATTTCCACAGCACTCTGCCACCTCTTTGCAGACTTATTTTTAGCACTTTCCTTTCTGTTCAGTTTTACAGGAGCTTGAGTTCTTTTAATTGGTCCATTTCTATAACTGAATAAAAGGTTCACCAAAGATAAACTTTGTCCTAACTTACATTTTGGAGTGAAAAAATAAGGCTGTTTTTTATTTAGGGTGGGGGGGAATTCAGAAGCTTAGAGGTCAAGGTCAATGACTGATAGAAGAAAACAGATAATTTCAACATGGTAAGTTTAGTTCAAGACAGTGTTACTTGACCAAACTATGTGGATGCCATATGTTAAGAATAAAACCTATTGATTTTGGGATCAAGAGACTAAGGTCAAAGTAATTTTGACTTGGGAAAGGTTTCCACACATTAACTTTTGTTTTAGACTAATTTCCCTGATCAAACTTTGAGGATGATTTTTACTTGTGTAGGTTTTGGTATCAAACCATTTCCAGATCAAAAGTCAAGGTCATAGTAAGTCAGATGAAACTTTAATGGTTTCCATGCAGTAGCTGTAATTCTGGACCACATACATTTCCCAGACTCTGCGGATGGCTTGCACAGGGATCAGTAAAGAATCCTATTGAATGTCCAAGGTCAAGGTCATTGTGACACAATGGAAAAGTTTTCAGTAAATAAATTTAATTGCACTCAGCATAATGGCACCAACTGCAGATTCCATGCTGGTGTGGGAAGGAATTATTCCACGGATGTTGGATTAAATGGCTGAAATTCAGTGTTGAAATTAAATTTGAAGCCATCGTATTAAAAGATAAGGAATAAAACAAAGATTTCTATTCAAGCTTAAATATTTTAGATGATCAAAGTTAAAATTTGGCACAAAATTTTGTTTGTAGAAAATGTTTTAGTATGTTATAAATCTTACATCAACCATTTCAAGGAATAGACCTCAGCTGTACTAGCTGCATTCTCTAAAGATTGATCCTTTTTCCTCATTAAGGTAGGTTTTGATGTCAGTATGGACATAGTTCTTGAACTCTTCAAATCAATATGAGTTAGTCTGAGATTATCATAATCTTTGTCAACCTTCTCGGCTGTACACCACCTATAAAACAGTTGTTCTTTTTTCCATGCAAACTCGATAAACCTTTGATGATATACCTCAGGTACCAACTCATAACCCTTCATGATACATTCTGTGTCCAACTCATAACCCTTCATGATACATTCCGTGACCAACTCATAACCCTTCATGATACATTCTGTGTCCAACTCATAACCTTTCATGATACATTCCGTGACCAACTCATAACCCTTCATGATACATTCCGTGACCACATCATGACTACTACTTTGTTCTACTGAGAGTGAAATGTAGACTTAACAAGATTTGGTGATACGTACTCTCTGTAAAAACAAAGTCCACTGCTTTCTTGGCCATTTCAAATTTTTCAGCACTCTTGAAAGGAAGAAAATATTTATCTACTTCATTTTGTTTAAAATTGGGTACCAATCTAATATGTTTGGTAACATCAATCCTTGGACTTGTGTATATAGGAATGAGTGTGCTCTACTTGGCAGTTCTAATTCCTTTAATTTCAATTGCATTTCTCTCTCTTTTCTTCACTTGGTGCATTTGCAGTTGCATTTCTCTTTCATACTTTTCTTTTTGCATTTGCATTTCTCTTGCTTCTCTCTCTGCACTTGTATCACATCCTGCTGAAGCCGAAGCTTTCTTAATTCCCTTTCTATCTGGGGTTTTTAACTGCAATTACATTAATTTCCTGACCAAACCAGATAGAGTCTTCCTTATCAAACCCAAAGCACTTTTATCAACAATATTCCTCGTCACCAAATAATGAATCAAAATATTCTCTATCTCTTGCTTCATTAAAGAAGCCTTTGCTTTAGAAAGATCATAATGTTTGGCAACCTCAAGCAACTCATCCTTTTTTTAAGGAATCCAACCCTTCCTGAGTAGGATCGGAAAAAGAGTCCACTATTTTAGATATCATGGTGAAAGCTTTTGGTTTCACTATAAATCCCCCAAATATGTGAAATTAAAATACCAGGGACTAAGAAAATTTGAAACCAATGTGAAATTCAAATCTCAAAAACAATTATGATTTCTCTGCAATATTCTAAAGGAATTCAGATCCTATAATGAGCCTCCCAATTACATGTTATGACTGTATGGTCTTAAACTAAGTAATAGAAAAGAACAAAAACCAACAAATTTTGTAAAATTAAAAATATAAGATATTTTTCCTAAAGTACGAAGTGAAAAACTAAATATAACTTATGGTAAATGAAATCCTGAACAGTTCTAAATAATTATATCAGGTCCAGAAGTAACCAAATGAGTTCCATGGTTTTCTGAATGGCATTTACTATTGTGCTGGTGTTACTAGTGTACCAACAGTAATGAATGAATCACTGTAATATAGTCCAAAAATGTCTTTAAATGAATTCACAGTAATTCCATAATAGTTGTAATTCCAAATAGTCTGAATAGCTTCAGCACTTAATAATTCCAATGAATGATTGAATTAAATAAATGGATTCTCACAGTTAAATATAACTAAATATCCTTCCAAGTCTGATATTAATACTAGGAATATTTAGTTCTCTGTAATTTAACTCTTATGTACAAATCTAGGACATAATACAATCGAAGATGTGTATTCATTCCAGAATAGTGCCAATTATTATGAATTGACCAAATTTTCATCAGTCTGATTGGATACAAAACAGTCACATGATACTGACCAATAATTTTTTATGCATCGGTAAATTCTGCAGACTACCTTTGGTTCCCAGTTTCCAGGTTATTATATGTGAAGCTCTATCTATGCCAGTGCCTTGCACCATAATAATAACAACAAGAATCCCCACTCACCTACTTTGTGATTTCCAACCAAAATGTGCAACCCACTGATTAGAATCACCTATTACAAGTTAAAACAATGTAATTGCAGTCATTCCTGCATTCCAGCACTCACCCCTTTTGCCCAAAGAAACCATGTGGCAGGCTTTACCAGCCAATCTTAAGAACTTATTGCAGTTTTGTTCATCAGTGTCTCACCAGCTGTTATTAAAGGTCAAAATCATATGTTGAGCAAGGGATCATGTTAAAACGGGAAACGAGTTTGTTTTTGAAAGAATGTGTAGAAAGTAGGAACAATGAATGCTATAACAACACATGCCATACGCAAGCTTAGTGTTAGAAAGAAAGAAATCTTAGATATACACAACACTGATTACTTATCATTTTTACTTTCCTTCCTGTAGCATAAGTATGTTACAGAATATTGCATTTCAGCCGAACTTTTCATACACCTTTATATTGATGAAACCTTGAATGAGTTTAATTTTTAGTGTTCCAGATTATTATTAGATGAGTTACGGCCCCTGATTACCCATCTTCCATAACTATGCTACAGAATATTGCATTTCACCCAAACTTTTCATGCACCTTTATGTTGATGAAACCTTGTATGAGTTGGAGTTTCAGCATTCCATATCATTATTTATGCAAGTTAGTAATCAACCCATTGGTACTAGCTATAATTAATTTTTGTCTTGAATAGGGATAGACCAACTCGGCAGGATTCTGCTAGTGGATACAGCAAGGATGATTCACGAAATCGATATCAGCGCAGTAAACCATTGGATGACAGGTGTAGGAGGGAGAGGTCTGGTAGTAGACAGAGTGGTTCTGACAGTGATACTCTTCGAAGGAATCGTAGCTATGGGGACCGTAGTCAAGGACGTGACAGCATACAAGATTCCCCAAAAAGATGGGCTGATGACAGGGATACAGATCCAAGGTTGCCATTTTATTCTGCTGCCTTTTTATCAGTCAGTTTTTGTGTCTCTCCAGTGAGCTATCCATTTCTTTGTCTGTTAGTCAGTCTTTGGCTATCTTTTTTCTGTTTGAAAAATTATCAATATCATTAAGTCCATCTACACTACTGTGTATAAGCAATAAATGTAAACATGTTTATGATGTACATATATTTTAGAGATGGCAGAAATATCAGTGCCAAAGTTGGCAGTGCATACCCTCTGTACGTTCTCGATGAATTTGTATACTAAACTGCTAGTTTGCAAGATTTTCGTGCAGCAAGCAAAAACTTGTTTTACCTACACATATTTTATGTGGTCAGTTAAGAACATTAAAAAATTATGAAAATTTAGCATTTATTTGATCTGATTTTTTTGGTTTGGAACACTGACTGGAAATTCTTTTTTGGATAGTACAGCATCAGTCCCTTCTTGGCACTCTTGTTATTAGGAACATTGACTAACTTGTGAACCAGTCAAGATTTTACCCAGTGTTTGGTAAGCCTTGTTTTGAGCATTACAGTCATTTGTATAGAACTTTACCAGATGCTTGTATGGCAAGGATCTCACAGAGCCATGTGAGAGGTCTGGGTTATAGAGACTTTTGCCAAATGGGCTAAATGCTCTTAGTTTTATTCAGCTCTGGGGAAATGTTCTAATCATGACCAAGTATTACAATGTTAAATATGCATGGAATATCTGGAACTTGTCTCCACAGCATAGTTTGTAAATAATCAGATTTTCCATTAAGAAACATTGATTGTGTGTAGGCAGTAGAAATAATGCTACCAACTATTGACTAAAAGCTTATAATTGGTTTACATGCTTTGAATGCATTAAAAATGTTTTTTTTTTTTAGATTCATTTAAATTATTTGTGTAAATATGCAAAATTCTGTTATATAGAGATGTGGCATATGGCTGATTATTTTGTCACAGTGTCTAAGAAAATAATGTGAATGGCACATTCTGAAGTCATTCTTGGCTATTATATTGAGATGAATTCCACATTCTAGAGCAGTTCTTGGCTATTATATTGAGGTGAATCTCACACTCTAGAGTAGTTTTTGGCTATTTTAGTAAGGTGAATCCCACATTCTAGGGTAATTCTTGGCTGTTATATTGAGGTGAATCCAGCATTCAAGAGTAGAAATTGGCCATTGCATTAGATGAATCCCACATATTGAGTAGGTCTTGGCTATTACACTGAGGTGAATTCCACATTCTAGAGTAATTCTTGGCTGTTACATTAAGGTGAATCCAACATTCTAGAGTAGAAATTGGCCATTGCATTAGATGAATCCCACATATTGAGTAGGTCTTTGCTATTATACTGTGGTGAATCCCACATTCTAGAGTAGTTATTGTCTATGACATTGAGGTGAATCCCACATTCTGAAGTAATTCTTGGCTATTACATTGAGGTGAATCCCCACATTCTACAGTAGTTGTTTTTATGACATTGAAGTGAATCCTACATTCTAAAGTAGTTCTTGGCTGTTACATTGATGTGAATCGTGCATCTTAGAGTGGTTCGTGGCTGTTATATTGAGGTGAATCTTACAATCAAAAGTAGTTCTTTTTTATTACATTGAAGTGAATCCCACATTCTAGGGTATTTCTTGGCTGTTACATTGAGGTGAATCCCACATTCTAGAGTAGAAACTGGCCATTGCATTAGATGAATTCCACATACTGAATAGGTCTTTGCTATTATATTGCAGTGAATCCCACATTCTAGAGTAGTTGGTGTCTATGACATTGAGGTGAATCCCACATTCTAAGGTAGTTCTTGGCTGTTACATTGAGGTGAATCCCCACATTCTACAGTAGTTGTTTTTATGACATTGAAGTGAATCCAACATTCTAGAGTAGTTCTTGGCTGTTACATTGATGTGAATCGTGCATTTTAGAGTGGTTCGTGGCTGTTATATTGAGGTGAATCTTACAATCAAAAGTAGTTCTTTTTTATTACATTGATGTGAATCCCACATTCTAGAGTGGCTCTTGGCTATTACATTGCGGTGAATCCCACATTCTAGACTAATTGTTGTCTATGACATTGAGATGAATCCCAGATTCTAAAGTAGTTCTTGGCTATTACAGTCAGGTGAATTCCAAATTCTAGAGTAGTTCTTGGTTGTTACATTGATTTGAAGACCGCTCCAGTGGCCTAGTGGTTAGAGTGTCCGCCTAGGATGTGGGAGGTCATGGGTTCAATCCCTGGCCGAGTCATACCAAAGACTTACAAAAATGGTACTAACAGCTGCCTCGCTTGGCACACAGCATTAAGAGGTTAGTGTTAGGACTGGTCAGGATAATGTGACTGGGTGGGAGATCATGCTACATGTCTGCGGCATGATGCCATAGTGCTAGACATCACTATAAACTGCCACACTGCAGACATTGTGGCGATATGAGTGAAAAATTGTTAAAGCTACGTTAAAAATCCAAATCACACACACACACACACATTAATCTGAATCATGCATTTTAGAGTAGTTCTTGGCTGTTTTATTGAGGTGAATCTCTCATTCAGAAGTAGTTCATGGCTATTACATTAAAGTGACTCCCACATTCTAGAATTGTTCTTGGCTATTACATTTCAGAGAATCCCACATTCTAGAGTAGTTCTTGGCTATTACATTTAAGAGAATCCCACATTCTAGAGTAGTTCTTGGCTATTACATTTAAGAGAATCCCACATTCTAGAGTAGTTCTTGGCTATTACATTTAAGAGAATCCCACATTCTCGAGTAGTTCTTGGCTATTACATTGAAGTGACTCCCACATTTTAGAATACTTTATGGCTGTTAGATTGCATACATTATACAGCTGAACAAATCAGTTAATCTCAGCTTTCAGTCATTATCTTGATTAGGTTATTTCTCTGAAATAAGTTATCACTCTCATCAGAAAGAATAAAATGTATGTAAAAAGTACCATTAAGATAACTCAAAACAATTTGCCATCCAAGTGATTCAAATCAAGGAAACTTTTTACAGAAGTAAAAGGTCAAAGTCAGACAGATATGACAGTAAAGGCCATCAACCTCAAGAGGGTGGAGTATCAAAGGATAGCCGATCTGAGCTTGGTGATAAAACTGATGGTGGCTCTACATCTGGAAGATCGGAATCAAGAGACCGGCAGTCTGTAAACAGTCTGGATTGTGGAGAATCAGAGCAGGAATCTAGTGTTGATGAAGATGAGTCCTATTTGGTCAGTCAGGATGAAACTCCATCCAAACTTATAAAGGTTAAAGAGGAGCTCAGTGAAGAGGAGGATATTCCTGCTTGGACACGTTGTTCACCTGCAGATCTATTCTTCACTAGGGATAATCAGGTAACATTCCACAACACTTTAGCATGAAAAAGAAGAAAATATTCATGCAGATTTAAAAGATTTCATTTCTTAGTATAGAGCTTACATCAATAAAAAAATTTTAAATTTAAATAATTCTGAAAATTTGTTATTATATACACCAATAAAAATTAAACTGAATTCAAACATTTTGCTATATTCTATCTCTTTGTCATGATCTTAAATCTGTATTATGAAGTAAACTGTGCTTTCACTACATCATTTATCATTAAAAAATGGACAATCTCATTAATAACCACAGCAGCATTAAATTATCATCTTTTATTTTGTAGCTGATTAAGATGAGATATTTATGGATATTATCAGGTCATGAAATTAGGTCCTTGATAAGTGAGTGTTAATTGGGGGAGGCACAGTTAAAAGTGCTGGAGCAGGTCAAATATTTGTTCTGTACCCCTCCTTGAATATGATTGGTTCATATAGTGTTATACTTATCCAACAGATATATGATAGGGCCATTGTTATCCTTATCCATCATGAGTCATATACTTTTTAACTTTATCCACAATAAATATGATAGTCATATAGTGTTACCCTTATCCACCATGATAGTCATATAGTGTTATCATTATCTACTAAGAATATGATTGGTTCATATAGTGTTATCATTATAAAACATGAACATGATAGGGTCATATAATGTTATTATCCACCATGAATATGATTGGTTCGTATAGTGTTATCCCTATAAAACATGAATATGATTGGTTCATATAGTGTTACCCTTATAAAACATGAATATGATAGGGTCATATAGTGTTATTATCCACCATGAATATGATTGGTTCGTATACTGTTATCCCTATAAAACATGAATATGATTGGTTCATATAGTGTTACCCTTATAAAACATGAATATGATAGGGTCATATAGTGTTATTATCCACCATGAATATGATTGGTTCGTATAGTGTTATCCCTATAAAACATGAATATGATTGGTTCATATAGTGCTATCCTTATAAAACATGAATATGATAGGGGTAATATAGTGTTATAATTATCCACCATGAATATGAAAGTCATAGAGTTTTACCCTTATCCACAATGAATATGATAGTATTATATAATGTTAGCCTTATCCACCTTGAATATAATAGGGTCATATAGTGATATCCTTATCCACAATGAATATGAAAGTCAAATCCATTCATCTTATGTCTGTCCTGTTAATTATTTTGTTTTGGTTATTTCTCATGAACTGTCATGGGACTTTCTTGTTCAATGAACATATTTCAAATTTCTTCATGTCTGCCTCAAATAAATTACTAAAATATTTTGCATTTAAGATTTATCTATGATGTATATTGTCATCAATCAGTTATGTAACAAATAAGTGATAATTCCATACACTATGCCCTTAATTATGGTTTTAGGGTTGGGTTTGGTGTTTTAACACCCCTATTTCCACATACTATGCCCATAATTATGGTTTTTGGGTTGGGTTTGGTGTTTTACATCCCCTAATTCCATATATTATGCTGTTACTTATTGTTTTGGGTTTGGTTTGGTGTTTCAGGGTCCATAATTCCACATATTATACCCTTAATTATGGTTTTTGGCTTGGTTTGGTTTGGTTTGGTGTTTTAAGGCAAGGCAACATGCCATGGTTAATAAGTGTCAAGGTAATTGGAGTAAAGTGCCTGGCCAAAGGACACACAGCAGTAGCTGATTCATGCTGATCCATTGGCAGGTTTTGAACCTGCACCCTTCTAGTCATGATTCTGGAATACTAATCATTGATCCACTGCAGCCCCATACTAACATCATCAAGCTGGTCATATAACTCATTTATACTAACATCATCAAGCTGGTCATGTACATATAACTTATTTATACTAACATCTTCAAGCTATTCATGTACATATAACTTATTTATACTAACATCTTCAAGCTATTCATGTACGTATAACTTATTTATACTAATATCTTCAGGCTGGTCATGTAACTAATTTATACTAACATCTTCAAGCTAGTGTGTACATATAACTCATTTATACTAACATCTTCAAGCTAGTCATATAACTCATTTATACTAACATCTTCAAGCTAGTCATGTATGTATAACTAATTTATTCTAACATGTTCAAGCTAGTCATGTAACTCATTTATATTAACATCTTCGAACTAGTCATGTAACTAATTTATACTAACATATTCAAGCTGGTCATGTAACTAATTTATACTAACATCTAGTCATATAACTCAACATCTTTAAGTTAGTCATATAACTCATTTATGAGAACCATATATTATAAAGTCTTCCCAAATTCCAAACAAGTTTCATACAAATGCCATATATTATAGAATCTTTCCAAACTTCTGACAAGTTTCACACAAAAACCACATATTACAAAATCATTACAAACAAGTTTTACACAAAAACCACATGTTATAAAATCTTTCTAAGAAGTTTCAGCTTAATTGGATAATTTTTGAAGAGCCTGCTTTCTGTGTGTGAATCTCACCCAAAAAATTCCAGCAACCCCACAGGACCAGTAACCTGAAAATGTTACTGGTCCTGTCCATAACCAAAATGGTTCTACATTTCATCATGTTAGAAGACAAAATGTAGTCAATGACATGATGGTAAATGCAGATAGACATAAATATTAGCCTTTAGCAAGATGATTTAGATAATGAAATGTGGAAATAAAGAAAAACATAAAATAATATACTTACATCACATAGTCAAATTTATTAGATATATTCTTAACATGGCCACTGTTTACAGATCATGACAATGATGCTTACTGTGAATGCAGATCCAGATTTGAACATATATAATCTAGAGGCTGGACATCTGTTGCTGCCATTGATGATGAAGCTGAATGATAGAATAAGAGTCAGGATCCTCATCCATTGATTTGTCATCAATGGCAGCATCAGAACTAGACCCAGCCTTCAAAGATGAGGCTCTGGTATTCAGAGTGCAGATACCCATGAAATTAGGTCAGCAGAACATTAACTCCAGCAGTGGATTGCTGGAACTAGAACAAATGCATCCACAACAGCAAATTGCTGCTGAACAGTTAACAGCATCATCATCATCTTAGTATATAATCTTTCTCTACATTCCATGCGCATTCTGTAACCCAACTTTTTTTAAAATCGCTTTTGCTTGATAGTGTCTTATTCTTTTGAATGGTTCTGTTTTCCTTGGCTTTGTTTGGATTTCAGCTTTGGAGCATCCCAATGCCTCTATTTGTTGACTTTGGGAATCAGAAGTACTATGTGTCATCACGCATCAGATAGATGTAAAAGAGATTATATTTGGAGTTGAATGCATTTATTGAAAGCAAACTGTTCATGGGTTTTTTATTTTCTGATCTCATACAGATTTATGAGTGATCATTAGGAAAAATTCCTATTATTTATGTGTCACTTGGTTTCTTTTAATATCATATAGTATATAATTTGTAGATTTAGTTTACTCAATATACCTAAAATATTTATTCCCCAGCCCACTGTGAAATTAGATAGCATAGGACTGTTGTGCTGGTAGCAATTTCACACACTTCTGCTCTGAAGAAGTTCAGCACCATTACCACTTTGGCATATTTGTACATGTACATTCATTTGTCTGTCTGTTTCCATCCACACCATAAATTAACCTCAGTGTGAAAGCTTTTTTACTTAGGTATGTACAAGGTAGACTCAGTAAACATGGGTCGCATGTAGTGAGGTGTATGTGTATTCAGACTTCTTTTCCTTGTCTTTATCTGCAACTTTAGGTCACCATAGAATATCAATTTCTGATCAAAGAAACCATTGGCCATCATTTAGCCTGTTACTTGTATCTCTATTTTAGAGTGGCTGGATGGTTGGAACCAAGCGGATGCAGGAACTTGAGGACCGATTTGATCATGAATTGTGCAAGAGGGCAGAAAAGGCTAAAGCACTTCTTCCCAAATATGACCCTCCAAGTAGACCTGAGCCCAATCCTCTCCATGTACATAAACATTGTGGCCATTCAGGTAAAATTGATCACAAAAGCTATTGAAGGGAAAATGTCAGCAAGCAGTACTTTTAGAGAAATCTTGATGATACATCAGTAATTTTTGTCCATAAAAGCATTAATCTAAGAATCAAAATTGTTCAACCAGGAGCTGATAAATAAATTTAGAGGTTTAAAAAATCTGACTAATTAATCTCAATTAAACTCATTATTTCTTGTGTATTTATGCAATGATTGCTGGTGTAAAACCATGATCCATTCAGCCTTCGAACACCATCGATAAGCTTTGTCAATTAAAATCTGATGAATTCTGTCATTTGTGTCAGAAATCTTAGGATTTTGAATAGAGAGAAGTAAGTTACATGTTCTTCACATTCAATATTCATTTAGTTTCCACAGCCCAATTCAGAAAGAAAAAAAATCTGAGGTTGTGACATCAGTTTCATTAAGTTTCTCATATATTTTTCTGAAATTAAGAGTTTACAGTGTCTAATAGCAAATTTGACAATGTTGTTATTGTATTCTGAGGTATGGAAAGTAATAAGGGTGAAAAATAACTCATCCATTTTAAGTTTATCCACAATTGTTTAAGTTTTGATCCCTCACATTTTAGGAAGTCCTCAAACTTTCCTGATGGATAAAACAAGGCTCTTTTAATGAGAATTAAAGATATTATTATTACTAATTGTTACTGATTGGTGCCTGGTTATTGTTCAGTTAAAAGTTAATCATTGTCAAGCAAGTAATAAGAACGATACTTAAAAACCTTAGTTTGAGATAGAGTATTTAAGAAGTTCACTGAACCTGAGTCTGGGCCTCATTTTCTTGAAAGCATTTCACAGTTTCTTCCCCAGATTTTTCAACATCTTTTTTATTGCTTTGTTGTTAACAATGACTTTATTTTCACAGAACATTCAGGCAATATCAGGGATTAAACTACAGTCCTATAATCTTGAATTTTTCTTGGAGTCCTGTCCTAACCTTGAGGACATTTTAAGGAATTTCAAACTCTTTTTTTTAAGGATACAAAGTTTTCCATGTGTTCATGTTGGTAACTGAACATTTATTTTGCCTCTTTTCCACTGTGCCTACCTCTAGAAAAAGTAATGATACCATTTGAAGTAGTGTAAGCGCAGTAATGTAAACGTTTAATTTGATAAGAAATCGGGAGAATTTTAGTGAAAATTGATCCAGCATATAAGTCTTTAACTGTGATTTTTTTCAGTTATAGTAATGTAGGATTTATAGTTCTTATCATAGCCGATATATAAAGTATGTACAAATATCCTGTATAATTTCCCCATTAAGGGATGTGTATTAGGCTGCTGGTGTATATTTCCAGAGAGTAACAATAGTAGCAGCAGCAGCAGCAGTTCCGATTCAGAGGATGATGATTTGGAGGACACCTGGATAGAGGAGCTGGAGAGAAAACGTAAACATCCCCAGCGACTTCATCCTGATCTCTGGTACAATGATCCAGGAGAGGTGAGGCAAAGTTATCTTCCTTATAAGGTTTAATATGATTTTTCTTTTGAGCTTATCAGCACTTAGTGCAGGAGAGCTTAATGATCCAGGCGATATGAGGCTTAGTTATCTCCCCTTATCTTAGTTATCTCCCATTATCTTAGTTATATCCCAGTATAAGCTTCTGCAGGGTCTCCTTGTTTAGCTTGCCTGCATTAAGTGCTGGAAAGATGAGGCACAGTTATCTCTGATTATAAGGTTTTATAGTCTCCTTGCTTAGCTTGTCTGCAGTTAGAACAGGAGAACTTAATGATGAGGCACAGTTATTTCCCATTCCAACATTTAGTAGGGTCTCCTTGTTTAACTCGTCAGCATTAAGTGCAGTAGAGATTATGCTATACACCCAGTGTTGTAAGTAGTGTTTGTATAGTAGACGTGTTGAAGTCTATTCACATACTGTTGTCTTACAATCATGAAGGGAGCTGCATTATCTCAGTTGATAGAGTATCTGACTCATAATCCAAGGATCATTGGTTCAATACCTGCCCAGGGCAGCCCTGGTTGGTTGCCTCAGTGTGGCCCTGGGAAATGATTTTAGCTCCCTTTTCCTCTGCATGATATATCCAATAATGTGTTAATTGTGCCAATAAAACCAACAAAAACAAGCAAACAAACTACTTTCACACTTCACTGACCATTCATAATTTGTTATGTCTGGGTCAGGTTCTGGTACACTTTTCATTGTACAGTCATGAAAATAGATCTTAGCATGCATTCTGAGGAAGCACTACATGATCATTCCAAAATCAGGTTACTGCAACTTTTCACATGCCAGTGATAATGTACATTTCTAGCTCATATGGCTATAAGACCAAGCTTATGGTATGACCCAGCAACAATTGTTTTTTTTAAACATCTCGAAAACCACTGGTCCAGTTTCAGCCAAAAATTGGCATGAGGTTTCCTGGCATGAAACCCTTTCAGTGTGGGTACAAATCTGCCATCAAATATAATTGCTGTTACCAACAGTAGGAAAATCCGTAAATGACTTCCCAATGACCAATAAGCAGAATTGGACCACATCATACAGAAGGCATCCTCACATAAAGGGCTTTCAGTTTTAAACAAATTATGCAAATCCACTGTCAAATATGGCTGCCATTCTAAAAGTGAACAAAAAAAACTTTAAATGACTTCTCAAACTGCTGAACAGAATTTGACCAAATTTGATGAAAGGCATCTTGGTTTGAAGGGCTTTTATGCCTATACAAATGATGCCTATCCAATTTTGATTATGTCAATTGATACTAAAGATAGAAAAACCTGTAAACAACTTCTCAACAAATGTTCAACAGGATTTGATGAAACTTAAGGCAACCTGACATGAAGCACTTTTATGTTTGTATCAGTGATGCTGATTTGCCATCAGATATTGACAGAATATTAAAAATTTAAAAAACAAAAACAAACCAAAAATACCTTGAAATGACTTCTCAAAAACCAAACTTTCAATGGAAAGCATCATAACATGATTGTCTTTCAGTTTTAGACAAATGATGCCAATCTGCCATGAAACAGTGCCTCTGTTGCTGAATATATAAAAAAACTTATCCAACTGCTCTTGCATCAGCTGTTAGGTAGATGTTTGCCTGGTGAGCAATATCAGGCCCAATAGGGCCTTTTGTTATGCTGATTTAACCCCAAAAATTAAATGGTAATGGAGACACTAAATGTGTTTTGTGTTACATTCCATGAAAATAATTATGTTCTGGGCAGGTTTTAGCAGCCTTTACCTCCCACAAAGCACATAGGAATTGGGACAGACTTACCTCAAATAAGACATGCAGTTAGCCACTTAACCTCCCACAAGCCTTGCACTTAGCCACTTACCTCCCACAAGGCATGCAGTTAGCCACTTACCTGCAACATAACATAGAAGGATCAAGACAGCCGCTTTCCCAATAGGCATGTTGGGATCAAGATGTGTTGTCAGTCAAGACATTGTAGACAGTTTTTTTTCCCACAAGGCTTGTTGGGATCAAGACATGCATTTAGCCACATACCTTCCACTAGGTACATTAAGTATAAAGCTGTGATAAGCAGCATACCTCCCACATGGCATGTTGTGATGAAGACATGTAGTCAGTCTCTTACCTCACACAAAGCCTGTTGGAATCAAGTCATGCAGTCAGCTGCTTACCTCCCACAGTGCTTGTTGGAAAGAAATGTGGTCAGCCACTTACATCCCACAGTGGATGTTGGAATCAAGAGGTGCAGTTAGCCACATATTTCCCACAAGGCATGATGGGATTAAGACATGCAGTCAGCAGCTTATCTCCCACAAGGCATGTTGGGGTCAAGACATGCAGTCAGCTGCTTACTTTCCACAAGGCATGTTGGGGTCAAGAGATGCAGTGAGCAGCTTATCTCCCACACGGCATGTTGGGGTCAAGACATGCAGTCAGCTGCTTACCTTCCACAAGGCATGTTGGAGTCAGACATGCAGTCAGCTGCTTACCTTCCACAAGGCACGTTGGGATCAAGAGATGCAGTGAGCAGCTTATCTCCCACACGGCATGTTGGGGTCAAGACATGCAGTCGACAGCTTACCTCCCACATGGCATGTTGGGGTCAAGATATGCAGTCAGCAGCTTACTTCCCACAAGGCATGTTGGAGTCAAGACATGCAGTCAGCAGCTTACTTCCCACAAGGCATATTGGGGTCAAAACTCACTGTCAGCAGCTTATCTCCCACAAGGCATGTTGGGGTCAAGATGTGCAGTCAGCCACTTACTTTCGACATGACATGTTAGGATCAAAACATGCAGTTTTTCCTCCCACAAAGCAAACTTTGGATCAAAATGTGTGGTCAGTACTGGATATTAGTTTGCAAGTTTTAACCAAGAAGATGGTTGTGAGTTTATTAATGCATGTGTGGGTATTATGTGTTATATGGTAGATATAAACAAATCCTGATCCCTGATTCTTTTTACCCCACCTGGCCATTAAAACTTCTCTAAAACACTGAACAGATTTTAACAAATTCAGCCAATATTGGCAAATATAGCTTTTAAGTTTGAACAAATGATAATGATTCAGCATTAGATGTGGCTGCCATGACTAACAAAAGAATAGAAAAACCTTCAATAGACTTCTTCTCAAAAATCTCTAAACAGAAAATGACCAATTTGACAGAAGGCATACTGGTATGAAGGGCTTTGTTTATACAAATGTCATTCTGCCATCAAATATGGGCACCTTAAAAAATTTGTGAAACCTTTATGAGACTTCTTCATGAAAGTCACTAAACAGAATATGACCAACTTTGACAGAAAGCATCCTGGCATGAAGAGTTCTGAAATTTTTATTAATTTATGCCAGTATGCCATCAAATATATGGTCACCATTGCTAAAAATAGCAAAACCTTTTAACAACTTCTTGGATATTGCCCATATCTGACAGGAATCATTCTGGCATGAACATCTTTCAAGTTTATACAAATATGGCTGCTGTTTACAAATAGAAAACACTGCTCCAGTGGCTTAAGTGGTTAGAGTGTTTGCCTCAGATGCGGGAGGTTGTGGGTTCGAGCCCCAGTCAAGTCATACCACTTGCTAGGTGCTTAGCATTAAGCAGTTAGTGCTAGGACTTGTTTGCCTGGTGTCAGGATAATGTTACTGGGTTGGACATGATGCTAAATGTCAGTGGCATGATGCCCAGTGCTAATCATCACTATAAACTGCCACACTACATACATCATAGTGATATGACTTGACAAATTTTAAAGCTACTTTAAAAATCCATCTCACACATACACATACAAATAGAAAAACTGTTATATGACTTTTTCTCAAAAACCACTCAGAAAAAATTTGACAGAAGGCATCTTCAAATAAAGCTCTTTCGGTTTCATCTAAATGATGCTAGTCTGCCATAAAATGTGGTTACATTTACTAAAACTGTACAGAATTTGACTAAAATTGACAAAGCTTTGTGGCTTAAAGGTAATCTGCCATCAGATGTAGCCACGAAAATTAATCTAATTTATCTATTAACCAGCTTTAACACAACACATCATGACATAAGGGATTTACAGTTATATACATATGATGCTCATCTTCCATTAAGTATGGCCACCATTTCTAAAGACAGAAACACCTTTAAACAATTTCTTCACGACAACATTGAAACAATTGCTTTTTTAACATATGCAGTCAAGAGCACAGAAAGAAATTTCAATCAAAAGCATCATATTGACGTATATTTATTGGCCAGCTGCTGTTGTATTAGGCTCTAGGCTGATTTCCAGAAGGAGGGTGACCATCAGGCCCACTTAAGTCTCTTTTACATTGAAGTCAGTTTCTGGGATGCACTTGTACAGTCATTTAAATACATATGTGCATGCATTGTGAAGAATACTATATGATCAAACTAAAAGCAGGTCACTGTTACCTACTTTTCAAGCTCCAGTGATCATAGACACATTTCATGTTAAGGTGAGTTTCTTGGACAGGTTTTCATGTGAAGCAATAATACCTAATATGTATTTGCATTCTGAGGAGTAATACAACGTGATAGTAAAAATATGTCACTATGACCTGCATTGTACACTTAATTGATTATGAACACATTTTATGTATATTTTTTTTACAATCATCAAACTGAATATGAGCATACATCTTAAGAATCATCAG
>JAECUM010051308.1:0-10627 GCA_016617855.1 Megalonaias nervosa | reverse complement strand
ATTCTATTTATTATACATGTTCTGAATAACACTCCCACTTCTTTATTTTATCGCTGAAAAAATAAACCAGATGTAGATTGCTCTATATTGATCAAGTGTATTGTGTCAACCATAAATACCAATTTTTCCTAGTAAAAAATGTTTCTTCTTTAAATACGTTACCCAATCATAATACCATAGGAAAAAATACTACTACCTCGCAAATCCAGCCCTTCCAGATACTACTTTTAGCTAAAGGGAGCTAAAAGTTGTCTGCCAACCTATGTGGCAATCAGGCAGAGTGATCTTCCCTTAGGTGTAAAAATTGGTAGCAAAGTCTATGAACCTCTCAGTTACTACTGGAATGGAAGGTACACTCTCTATGGATGTAACTGCAGGGAGGCTGGGAAGGTGTATGTATATAATGATTGGGTAAGTATTCTCGAAGAAACGTATTTTACCAGGAAAAACTGGTTTCTTCTTTAAATAAGTTGCCCACTCTAATACCTTCGGAAGGACGTACATCCCCTTACCCCAAAGTACCAATTCCGGTCACCTAAGGTATGTGTGACAGTTTCTAGATAACCCTATTGGAGGTGACTCCATCTGTCAGGGTGCAGACTGAAAAATCAACCCCCTCACAAATACGGTGGAAATCATGAAGCCATGTCTTAAAAAGCTGTCAATCAACCTGGAAGGGAGACCTGTTGAGCTGCAGATCATACTGAGCCCTTTGGGATGACTGATCTCAGAGATAAAAGCCAGAGAATGTGGACCCCGATCTCCATCCCACAGCCTGAATGATGTAGGTTAGCAAACAGTTCTGGACGAATGCTAGGCTCATGGCAACTGCTCTAACCTCATTAGCCAAAATCCATAATAAGTTCATGTGAGCTGGGGTTATTTCTCTATCTGCCAAGCGAATAACCCACTTAATACAGGACGAGATAGTCTGTGTTGATATATTCTCCTGTCCTGTCTTGAGTGGTAGAAAGAAGCATGGCTATGTTTCACTGAAGTACCACTTCAAAACCCAAACTGGGTCTTGTAGGTGGCCTTCAGCCGACAAGTCCAGGCAAAACAGAGGTTTCATGATGAAAGTCTGGTTACCTGTGGAAGCCAGTTCTTGGCAATGGAAGAGGATGTCGTCATGAGTAAGACTGATCTGTCTTGTCAGAACTGCATACAATTCAGATCTGCTGATAGAGCATGTATTTCTTAATTCTGCCAGCATTTGCTACTGCCATGAGGAAGTAGGTCTTGTATGAAAGGTGCACCAGAGATGACCTTGAAATTTTCTTCAAAAGGTGTCTTGTTCAGCCAGCTAAATACCCAAGAGAGGTTCCACTTGGACATAGGGTTAATGTTTCGGGCATGTATACTCAAAGTTGGTTCCATGACGCTGAAAAGTGTCAGCGATCTTGGAGTGGTAACCTTTTATTATACTCGGTGCTAACTTCCTCTCTTCAAAGAGCCAGAGGAGGAAATTAGGTTATCTGTGGTATCAATGCCTGGAGCAGCAGAATGTGTTTGTTTGAGCACCACTGAGGAAAAATGTGCCATTTGCCTTCGTATGCTTCAGTGTGGAGGGCCTTCATGCCTGAGAGATTCTCTCCACCACTGGTTGTGACAATTCTTTAATTCTGAGGACCTGTTTAATACGACCCAGAAGTTCAGGTTCATTATCTCTTGGCAGGGATGAAACAACTGCCATCATGGTTGTTGGAGTAAATGAGGGAGAATCGAGATTTTCAGAGGAAATTCCGATGCAAGATTGATGAGGTCACTGATCCACAACTTCTCCCATCTGAGTGGTGGAATGAGGATGAGGTGACAGGCTGATTCTCTAGGTTTTTGCATCACTTTTGGAATCAGATGTTTTGGAAGGCAGGCATATGCATCCAGGTTGTTCCAATCTAGCAACAGAGTGTTGACTGCAAAAGCTTTTGGGTCTGGGACTGTAGACAAGTGTTGGGAGTTTGGTATTCCACCTTGTCGCAAACAGGTCCACCAATGGTCAGTCCCATCGGGTATATATGAGTGGAAACCGAGGGATGGAGAGACCATTCTGTCTGTATTAGTTGATTCTTCCGAGACAATGAATCAGCCTCTATGTTTATACATTGCGGGATATGGCGAAAGTGTATGTGGACTTGTTGACAACACCACCTCAGAAGTCCCACACTAGGACACAAAGGTCTGGGGTCTTGGTTCTTCCTTGTTGTTTGAGACAAGTCACTACCGTAGAATTGTCAGACAGAATGAGAACTCCGTGCCATTTAAACATTCCTGCCACCAGTGAAGGACTGTCACAATGGCCTTCATCTCCAGACAATTGACAAGCAGATGGTGTTCCTGAGGAGACCATGCACCCCTGGCTTCCTGAAGGATAGTAGTAGGTGGGCTCCCCAGCCTTTCTTACTAGCCTCAGTACAGAATGATGTAATCTCTGGCAGTTTTACTTGCAGAGTTATACCCGCTGTGAGCCAATATGGATGCCCCAAATTCTGCAGATGGTGCCTCAAATGTGTGCAGATGAGAAGAGACTGGTCCAGTGGGCAAACTTTTGGCCTCTATTGGGACAGAAAAATCATTTCCAATAGGCACCATGGTGTTCCCATTGAGAACCAAAGGGCATGAAATGAACTGATTGAGGGTACTTAGGTCGATGATCAGAGGCAGAGTGCCTTTGCCTTTGGGACCAAGAAAAGTCTGGGATAAAACCCTGGAGAAATAGGACTCTCTTGGTGCTTTTCCACTTTGGCTTGCAGGAACTGTGGGCATCACTGGGTGGAGCTTCGATAGGACAATTTTCAGAGATCTGTGTCCTATGTGTGGTCGTGGGTCCTTTTGTTGATTTCCCGTATTATCCCTGCATCAACGCCGTGGTTGCAGGGGATGGAAATTGGCCTCCTTGGTGGCTTGTTTGCAGATTTACTCAATCTGGCCATTAAAAGGCTGGTTAGAGAATAAAGGCTGTGCCTCTACATTATACACACAAACCTTCACATAAAAGGGAACTGAGGCACCATTATAGATATGTACAAAGTAGATGCACCAATATCCATTATGAGGCAATTATCCAAAGGGAAAAAGACAACAGACCACATGTACAAGTAAAATCACTGAAGTTGGCACCAAGACACTAAGAATATACCTTGGAATAGAAACTCACCAATATGTACCCATTCATAATGAAATTACACATATATTATGTGTATTCATAAGCGCTAGAGACTTGCATGTATAAAATAATTATAGCCCAAAATGAAATAATTATAGCCCGAAATGAATGTGAAGTTGCTTAGGCTTCTCGTGCAAGTACCTAAATGTGTGACAATGACAAAGTGTTAGCAAATTGTAAAGGCAGAACTTTGTTGGCATAGGAAGAAAAAGAGTTCGGAAATATAGTAGTATACTTTCCACAGTTGTCAACCCCAGAGTACAAAAATACTGACTGCTTATGACAAAAATACTGATTTTTAAGAACAAATACTGATTTTTAAAACTTTAATGCATATGTAAATATTTACAACATCTACAACAATCAGTAAAGTAGGACATTAACTTACTTAATTATTTAATGTCAAAGATGCACGTGTTGCACTCTTGCACCTTCTGAATGGGGACTCTGTTCCATTCAGGTGCCCATTCAGAAGGTGCAAGAGTGCAACACACTCTCAGACACAGGTTGTTTATAGAAGCCTTTTCCACAACCCATTTTTCTGGATCATTATTGATTTTATTGTACCATCTTTCACTGATGATCCGAATTCTGTGAAATTTTTTTATTGAACTGTTTTAAATCAGGAACACAAGTAATCCTTTGTGATTTTACTGTCTGGAAAAAGTGCGCGAAATAAATCACCAGCAACACTTGTAACTGAAAGAGGAAGGTTCATTTCTAAGAGAAATTTAGTAAACCAAACTTTGATCAAATTACATCAAGGTTCTCTCTGGTATTTATAAATGTTGTAAGCTCTGGCTGAGTTGTTGATGATAAAGCAGTAAACTGATGTTTATTTGCTTTTTCATGCTGTTTTATGTCATGGGCGCCTCCAAGCCCAATAGCAAAATCACAATTACACAATTTGCAAAACACAAAGTTTTCTCCTTTACTGATGGTATCACAAATCTAAATAAGATGGCATAATTGTCCTTCCAGTTCTCTGTTTTCTTTTCACTGCTGGAGAAAATTCGGAGTGTTCTGCTTTCCTTTTCAACTAGACTAGAAGTTGAATATTATGAAGATGAGATACAGTGATCGCAGCAACTGCTTTGCACAATCCAATATGGTGGTTGAAGGCTGGCAAGGTAGCCTCAATTTCAAATGAACCAATCATATTTTAGAACTCTATATCCCTATATACATGTGATAATTTCTCTCAGAATGGAAACTGGTGCCCGTTCTAAAAAGAAAATTACAAGGAAATTTTTTATTTAAATTTTGTAATTAAAAAACGGATTGTTAACAAGAAAAATGTACACCCATATTTAGGTCCAAAACACAGGACAAATACTGGAAAAACGGGAGACTTGACAGCTATGACTTTCCTTAGATGTGAAATAGCTCCTACAACTTGTAATGGTGTATCTTCCACATAGATTCTGGCTTTTACAAGGCCTCTCATGACGAAAGTAAGCTTCTTGGCGTGAGTGGAAGTAGTAACTGGGAGATTCCAAGACTTTGCCACCAATTCTTAGGAGAAATAACTGCCACATAGGTTGGCAGACAACTTTCAGCTCCCCTTAACTGAAAGTAGTGTCTGGGAGGGCTGGATCTGTGAGGAAATAGTAGTTCTCCTAAGGTATTATGATCGGGCAACATATTTAAAGAAAGTACTTTTTTGAAAAAGGATGCTCACTGTCATGTCACACAATTTTACTATTAGTGCAGACAGCTTCATAAATTTACTCGTAGTCACCAGCAACATATGTATACCAATTTACAACTGTCATAGAACCAATAATTTACTAGTCAATTATTTTCAATGCAAATACTGGTGAGAAATTATCCAGTCAATAAGCCTTGCATACATGATAGTCATAATTACTTTGTTGAAAACTCTACAATAACCAATAAATGAACCTATTCATGACATCATAATACAAAAATAGACACACAAATGTCTGACAAAAGAAAATGGACTGTATTTACCCTGCCTTAGATGAGATGTTGCCTTCAACGAACGAGCTCTGACACTCTCTAGAAACATTTCAAAATCATCTTCTCCACCAGCACTGAAAAAAAAATAAATCAAACTAAGTTGACTATATGTCATAATGTTAGTGTTTGGTTTAGAGGATAATTATTATTTTGCTGGCGATTAAGGAAATTCATATATCTGGGGAGTATCAATTCCTAATTTGCATTAAATGTCTATTTCATATATACTAAACTATTGGATTTTGACAAGGGTCATAAAGTCTCAACTGATGATTATTTGTTTATTAGGTCTTCAAATTCACAGTCGGCAATAAAAACTAAATCCATGAATATTGGTACCCAACAAATCTTACTGAATTCACACTATGTTTAAAAATTCAGGTCAGTTTTAGCATCGATTCAGCCCTTCTCACATTTAAAGGCGCTCTCAAGAACATGAAAAGCTATGATTGCCATTATGTGACACACAAATCACAACCGATTCAGTGAGTAAAATTTATGAGAAATAAAGATAAGGAATTTCCCAGTATAATTTTCTTATGTATATAATCCTAATAATCAAAATTAATGTGATTACACAGATCTGAATCATGAGTAGCTATCTAATGTATGTGTCATGAAAATTTCATACTCTGGACAAGTTGCAAAAACTTGGCAACATCTTTGTTTTTATTATTCAATCAACATTTTTAAAGTTTTGAGATTCTGAGGACACAAAAGTGGACAGCTGCATTTTACTGTTAATATGTTCAGTAAATACAAACTTTAGCTTTTATGATGGTTATTGCAATCATAAACATTCAAAAAATGACATTTATCAAACTAATTCAGTAAAAGCTGCAAGTACATTTATAAAATGTAATCTGCATTTATAAACTTGTTAGAATAACCAATCCTTTTTATTGGAACCTCAATTATCTGACTTTCAGCCATAGTTCTTTTTGCTTTCATCTGAGCTGCTAAAATTTATTACTTTGGATCAGGCAAACAAGCATGAATAATATTCCTGTAGTGGTAATTCCTCCACTAGTAACAGATGCCTTGCACAAGTGTAATTCTAATTTAATTTGCTACTGACAATTACATGAAATATAACACCCATTTAATGTTTACTTGTCTCTCATTAAGTTATTTCTTTTTTTTCTCTACTTTGGATGTCTTTTTATCTGTGGGAGATTGTGCTTAAAAGAGAAGGATCAAACAAGTGTCACCTTGTTGTGGTACATGTCTACAGCTCAGAAAAGAGTCTGAATGATGGTAAAAAGTTGTAAATAGCATGAAGGTATTCTGTGGATTAAAAAGAAATTACATAATGAATATTGAAATAATCAAGGTTATAGATAATTTATATTTACCTTACAGAGAAAGAAACAGTTTATCATATTATCATTTTTATATCAGGCATATCAGTGCATAGCTTCTGTTTGTCATTGCCCGAAACATCCTTCAAAGTAAATAACTGTCAAAAGCAAATTATTATACATGTTAAATATTTATCTAAATCCTAAACGGAACCCACAATGTGTCTAATGATACAGAACCTCCTACAAATAATGTTAATTTAGGGTAGCCTGGTTCAAAATGCAAGAGCAATGTTCTAAGTCAAACATGGGACATAACTGGACTCAAATTTTGCCCAAATTTTTTTTAAAATTTTAACTTTACTAAATCTCTTTAATATACAGCTTCACACAAAATTTGTTTTTCCAATCTATTGAGTCCATTAAAAGTTACTGGGCAGAAATAAAGTCTGTGACAGAAGGATGAGACAGAACAGAATATAATGTGACATATATAGGTAACTATATAGCACCTCAACACAAAATGGCAGGAATAACAAAATATGTACGAAAAGTATCTTACACTTCCCACTCTGTTTCATCATCACCCAGCCATGAGCGAGGTCCATTTACCGTGGCATTGTGAGTCTTGGCATTTTCCTCCTTGGCTTTATGTAACTTTGCAATTCTGGTTGCCTCACGTTTTGCTTCATAGTAGGCCTCTTCTTCTCTCCTCAGCTCTTCCTCTTGCAAGTGAAGCTGAATATGAAAAACTTACAAATTTCTCATGTACTGTGTAGTGTGAATTGCAAATATCCCATAGGCATAAATTTCAACTTCAGAAAAATACAACAATGAAGAAAATGCGCACAAGAGAAGTAACTTCACTTGTTAACCCAGGAAGCAATGGCAAATCTTCATTGACATGAACAAGGAAGGTATGAGAAACATCTCTCTGTTGTGTCCCAGGGACAATCCAGCGTTCTGGAATCTTTAGGTTCACCATTATAGGAGGATGAATTCTTTTCACAAGGTCGAGGTATTTTCCACACCAAAAAGTACCATCTATGAAACAGCAACTGGTATGGTATTATGGATGTTAAAATTCTTGAAATCATTTTATGGTAAAGACGGATTAAGTTATTACATTTTCCTGCTTATGGTCCAGCTTTATTTCCCAAAAATTATAAAGCTAATACACAACTTGCACTAAATTCAGGAAAACTGAATGATGGCACGAATTTTCATGATTTCAGTGCAGTACACCAAGAATATCTTCTTTCATAAAACTTTACCCTGCAAACTTTGTGGCTGTTTAATTCTGCAGAAACTGAATACTGCTGAATTTCAAAACTTTTACATCATATGCAAATAATTACACTGGAATTTTACCGTCATAATCTACCTCTAAAGAATGAAGCATACAAATGCAAACTAGGTCTCTATTTGTAAAACACATATCCCACACTGCAGACCAAAAAGCATCAGCTCAGGAAGTTCAAAACTTAAAAAATTTGAAAAATTACTTGGCATGAAAATCAAATCAGGCCATCTAGATGTATCAATTTCATTTGCTTCAAGTTGTTATTGCTTAATTGTTTTAATAAGTCTTTTAATTCAAAAATAGTTCCGACACTACATAAATGCGTAACAAAAATGAATAACTGCTGTAATGACCTGGACTTTAAGTAGGTCATCTACTTATGAATACAAATATGCCTACAAAATTTTATTTGTCAACATCAAATCATTTTTTTGTGCTCATTTAGGCTAACAAGATGCACCCCACCCCCATCAAAATGTTAAACAAGTGTGGCTTAGCAAGGAAAAATAACAGATATAAGTTAGCCAAGAAATCTTGGTTGGCATGATGCTTTCTGACATTTAATGGCTTTGAATTTTTGAGTCAAGTCAGACTCCTAGACGGCAGATCAGCAACAGTTGTGCACAGCTGAACAGCTTCAAGCTGTTCAATTACGTTAACTTCTGTTTACTGTATTTTTTTCTTCTGAGAAGTTATTTTAATGCTTTTTCTTATTTGCATCCATTTCCAATAATGGATCTGCATGATTTGTGAAAAACTAAAAGGTTTCCATGACAGTATGCTTTGTGTGAAATCTGATTATATTCTATTCAGCAGTTTATAAGAAGTCATTTTAAGTTTGCCTTTTACATTTCTTATTGTGAGCAAAACTGATGGCAAATCAAAATCATCTGTGCACACTTAAAAGCAATGTCAACTGGATGCTTTTTGTCAAATTTGCTGAAACTCTGACCAGCCATTTCTGAAAGGTCTTCCTATTTTTAGTAACAGCAATTATATTTCCTTGTTACAATTGTTGTTTTGGGGTTTAATGCCATTTCTCAGCTCAAGATAGGCTATACATGGCAGCCACCATAACTGGTGGAGTAAGAACCCGGGAAAACCCACATAAGAACCACCGACCAACAGGAAGCTACTGGCAGCTTTCTCACATATCCACAATGGCTGAACCTAAGACTCAAACTCGCACAGAGGTGAAATGGCAATGATCGGTAAAGACAAGTACTTTCAATGACTCGGCCACCCAGGGTCCCCAATTATATTTGATAATGGACTAATATCATTTGTACAAATTTAAAAGGAATTCCATGGATGTATACTTTCTGTCAATTTTGGTCAAATTTAGTATAGCAGGTAAAGTTTTTTCTTTTTAGTATCATCTACTATATTTGATGGTGGAATGGCATCATTTTGTCCAAAGTTGAAAGGCCTTCATTAAAAAAGTTATTTATGTCAAACTGTTATATAAACCACATTCTTTTAAAAACTCCAAGATTTTAAATCATTGAAAATCTTGAGTTCATAAAAAAAATTATGTCTTACACAGTGGAAATCAATACACTCATCAAGAATGCATTTCATTGTCTATGGATACTAACAAGGAATGCACCCTGATCAAGGTTCACCATTTTGCAAGTATGCAGGAGTTAAGCTTTTGTGTCTTATAAGCAAGCAGCACAATACCACTTCATGTCTGCAATGGGTTTGATCTTCTAAAGCTTGTTTGTTTAGTTTTTATTCCACATATTTTGCAACGTGCTTTCTCCAAGAGTTTGGTTGAAATAGGCCACGTGAATTTTGAAAATAAGTTACAAAAAGCAATTGTTTATGGACAACACAGAAAAAACAAAACACATCAGATGTAGTACCATGCAACAAGCTCACCTGACCTTAAAGACTGTTCAACTCAGAATGCATAAAAAGCTGAAAACTCATTCACTGTAATGGCCATTTATTCAGGTTGTCTACATAAAGCAGAAGGACCACTACGGTGGCCTGGTGGTTAGAGCATCCGCCTCGGATGCAGGAAGTCGTGGGTTTGATCCCCAGCCAAGTCATATCAAAGACTTACAAAAATGGTACTAACAGCTGCCTCGCTTGGTGCTCAGCATTAAGAGGTTAGTGTTAGGACTGGTCGGCCTGGTGTCAGGATAATGTGACTGGGCGGGACATCATGCTACATGTCTGTGGGATGATGCCCCAGTGCTAGACATCATCATAAACTGCCACACTGCAGACATCGTAGCAATATGACTGAAAATTGTTAAAGCTACATTAAAAATCCAAATCACACACACACACACACATACATAATGCAGAAAAAATATGCTAGCCAAATTTCATCTGTCTGCATTGAGTGTTTTAGGTGTAATCTTGCCAATAAATTTCTTCGGATGGACATAAGAACGTACAAACAGATACACATACCAATACCAAAATGATCACTATGCCAAACATCTGACAATGCAGGCTAAACACAAACTGCTATAATAATCATAAACCCTTGTCAGTTCATCTAAATATGAATACAATTACACCTGCCAATTTTCATCTGTCTACATGGAGTGGTTTAGCAAATCGTTTGCTATCAAGCTTCATGGGATAGACACAAAGAATGACACTGAGATAATTTAAACAGTATAAAAAAAGAAAAAGCATTAAAATGACTTCTCAGAATAAAAAAAATACAGTACCTTATTTTCGCGCATATAAGACGCACCTAATTATAAGACGCACCCGTATATAAAACGTGGGGTTTTGACGATTTGTGTAAACAAAAATTACATAAGACGCACCCATATATAAGACATGGGTTTTGACGATTTGTGTAAACAAAAATTACATAAGACGCACGCGGCCTAGCCATCTGCCGCACTG
>JAECUM010051307.1:0-19090 GCA_016617855.1 Megalonaias nervosa | reverse complement strand
CTGTATAATTAATGCCTACTCTTGCTCAACCATGGTGAAGGACACTGATAAAAATGGCAATAGAACTATGATCATGAAAACTGGATGGACGCAGCAATAATCATCATTAACAAAATTGTTATCAATGGAAACATTAAAAGCAGTTTGTGAGTGACATACAACTACTGGAGTGCAAAGTCCTTTCACTCAAAATGGAAATGTTAACTTGTACCTACAGTGTATCAGCCTTTTGCCATCACAAACATAACCTGGAGGCTGGATCATCTAAATGCTGTTGAGGGTTGCTGAGCTATGCAAATAGACAATCATGTATGCTGTTAAGAAAATTTGAAACTTGAGTGAAAAATGAGGACTAAAAAGCAGCATAGTTCCATACGATGAAACTCTAAATAAATTAATCAAAATAATGCAGGAGTGTCCTGTACATGAAGACACTGTAATGGAGGCATATCCTGTATTTGAAGACTTTAAAGGTTTCGACCAATGGATATTCTTTGCAAATCCTGAGGAGTTTTGTTTAACTTCCCATAATCAAGTATACACCTTGCCTTTAGAAAACTGTCGGATCTTAGACCAGCAAGTTGTTCTCCAGCTTTTTTTTTGTGATATGACTGGTGGCTGTTACCATTTATGTCTGGGGCAGGGGGATAACTATTGTCGTGACATCAGTTTTGGAGTGTCATGAGTTTCGGAGCAGCCATTTTATTTTGTTGATATCATATGATAACATGTAACTGATGATGCAATTTTCTGAAGTTCTCTTGACAGTTATGTCACGCTTTTGCTACAAGTAAAGAAAATGCTTCCCGCTTGTCTAAATCCCGTAAATATACACATTATGCATAAAAATGACCAAAATTAGTCAAATTGCCAAATACATTTTTGTACCCTTTCGAAATACCTTTAATTTTTGATGTCAATGAACTGAAACCCTTGATGGAACTTGTTTGTTGTTTAATGTCTAATGAATAAAATCAGGTGACTTTTTATCTCTGTCCACTTTGCATTTTTTTTTCCCTACTGAAGCCCTTTAATGAAATAATTATCAATTTCGCTGACGAATTTAAGGACATTTTCTTTTTTTTTTTTGTTCTTTACTTATTTCCAGTACTGAAGAAAGAAAAAAGTAATATAATATATTGAAATCAAAATATGTTTTTAAAAGAAATATTTATATTTTGGTTAACATTTACGTAATTCTGGAAACAAAACAGTATTAATACGTTTCTAATCCTGTCATAAAGGCAACACATGCCGTTTGCATGATTTTCAGAATGGTAGAAAACTGCATCGTTGTTATGACCAACAAGCTTTAACAAAAACATACACAGATGCTAAGTAGAAGAAAACGCTGACATATATTAAGATTATTTATTGTTATATTAATAATTGTTGCCATTTCCTGTGATTGTATATTTCTTTTCTCATCTCCACTAAGGCCGCGAGTGGCGCTGTTATCAACCGCTCCGAAACAGATGACGTTATAAACAAGGAAAGCAAAACGTGGCACTCAGAAATAAATTGTCACGAACAAATGTTTGCAGTCACGAATAGTTTTAAGTTTTTGAATTTTGGTACAGGTATAATGAGGATTCAAGGTGTAAATGAACTTTTAATAAAACGTACATTGTTTGCGAATTATTCCGCGATTTGTTCTTCAGGGCTCCGAAACCGATATCGCGAGGGTACAAGGAGTCAGAAAACAACTTGGTGTAAGGTTGGGTGGCATTATCACAATGACCTTTTCCGAGAATGTGATTCTGTCCATACCTTAATTGCAGAATAATCAGTAACAGTATTAATTAAACTGTCAAACTTGGTGGTTCCTACTGTCACAAATACAGACATTCCACCGAAAATCGGCACAACAGCAAACGTGTTACTTTCCTTTGACACATTTGAGGGATATTTCTAGAGAATATCCGAATTCGTGGTCAATGGTATTCTAAGTTTGTAAAAGCATGTAACGGATTATCTCGGCACACCAAAAACTGATACATGTTCAGACAAATTATATTTTTGTAATTTATCTTTCCGACAATCCACCCACCTACCCATCAATGTTACTAAAATAATTGTTAGCAGCGATGGCTGATAAGACATAATTAAATACAAGCTGTAGACAGGAGTGTGTGTGTGTGGTATGTACGCATACATACTATACATATATTTTATTTATATCACATACAAATAAATGTATTTGCCCTTTGAACGAACTTATGATTTACTACAGGCAACTGTGTATTGACCGAGTGAATGAACTCCTCACATTCCCGAGCGTGTCCGTTGCAAAATGTAGTTCTGTATCTTTTGTGGCTATTCACAATCAGCTTTGTATGTTGATAAGTTGATTGTATTCTTGTATTAGCTTCTATTTTTCTTCACGTTGATTAAATCAATTTAATACACACTTATGACTTAAACATGAAAGATGGTTTTAATAATGAAAGTAGAGCACTACAAGCACTTGGTTAGCTACGCCATTCACATGAACGCTTAGCCTTCACTTACTGGCGCATGGAAATTAATGTGGAATAGAAACTAAGCGAAATGACGAACCAATAACAGGTAATTAAAATATTTTACTATATTTACAGTTGATCTAAATCATTATTCTGCTTTAGCAACAGTACCACCGACCATAAACTCTCTCTCTCTCTCTCTCTCTCTCTCTCTCTCTCTCTCTCTCTCTCTCTCATCCTTTGGTCGGTTTGACTTAACTTTTACCATCATTCATAAGTCTAGAGACATCGTGGGATGACACAAACGAAAATCCTCTACGTCATTCCATAGATTTTAGCCCGTATCTTGTTACGATGGAGAGAGAGAGAGAGAGAGAGAGAGAGAGGCCTTTGGACGTTTTCATATTTAAGTCATAATAATCGATTTTTAGAACATTACAATATGTTTAAGAAACAACAACAACAAAACATTAAATACATCACAGCATATGTCCCACGTAACAGAGAATTTTACCGTATAATCCTGACATGGTCTGCAACTTTTTATCATTGATAAATACTGTAGATAAATCCCAAGGAAGGTACACATATATCGTTACGACGAACCATATTATTGTAGGTTACTCGGTGTAATTTCTATTTCAAGGTTTTAATCCAGCCCAAATTCCTTTTCTCTCTCACTCCACATTTCTGCGTAGTTTGTCCTTATTGCATGCGAGTGGGGTGGGTGGGACAGAAAGCAGAAAGGATTGCGATGAAAATGTGCATTATATTAAATTCATTTAGAAAACGGGGATTATTAATACTTTTTATCGTTATTTTCATACGTCACTAATGATTAATGTGTGGAAATTCAAAATTGATCTAGAATCAACCGCACACGATCGCGAGAATGTTTATATATCCGTATTATTGCGCCAAGAGCGGTCACAATTTGATATACCAATAGTATTGGTATATCAAACTACTTTATACCAACACTTTAAAAGCCATGTTATTTTTAATGTATGTGGTATATGATTTTTTTAAGGATAGATTGTGCAAGACTTGAGACAACAATACACAAAAAGGATAAAATGTAAATAGTCCTACGTGTAATAAATCGGTTACTATTGTTGATATTGTACAGTTTTCTCTTTTATTATCTACTGTCTGACTTTGAAATGTTGCTATTTGATCCTCCTCTAAGTGATATTCATAATCCTATCTTTTTCCAACTTGAAACAACTGTGAGTTTTATTGGTGTTATTAATGTTAAAAAAAAAATGATGATGGCACTGTTAACTCCGATGTTATTCCACAAATTGTCATGTGTTTCAAGAATGGCTTAATAATAAACACATCGATGATCTCGTATTTAGACCGACTGATATAGATCATAAAACCATTATACTGATAATATTGTTAAAATATTGTTGTAAAGGCTGATACGTGTGTTAGAGCTACACATTGTAAAAGTATTAAAAAGTATTATTAAATGTAAGGTTTAAAAGCCTTAATTCAACAGGGAATGCTATCTGAAGTGTAAATGTTACCATAAACCTAAAAAAATGATTAGGGCCTTAGGTCTGTGTAAACAAATGATAATATTATACATTGCAGTCAGGAATATATAAAGTGTTTGAACGCCAATTTAAAGAGTTTCAAAAGTCAATTTATGGGCAAAATCTAAAGTTGTCGTACAGACAGTCCATCAAAATACACGTGACAATTTTCATACAGACGGCCCATTGAATAGACGCGAGTTTTCGTACAGACTGTCCATCTCGACAGACGCGACAGTTTTCGCTCAGATGGTCCATCTGAATAGACATGACATTTTTCAGTAGAGACGGTCCATCTGAATATAGGTGACAGTTTTCGTACAGACGGTCGATCTGAACAGACGTGACAGTAGTAGCAAATCTGTCTAAAGTAACACTGAAATCTTTTTACGGTAATTATAAAACATGAACATTATAGTTAATAAAGATGACATTATAAAAACATGAGCACTATAGTTAATAAAGATGGCATTGTAAAATTGCCTAGCAGTGTCTTAGAATTAAACAATGAACTAAACCTACCTTTTACCGAATACTAGGTTTTAAAACCTATCGGGACCCTTACGAACAACTACTGTGTCGGTAAACTCATGCCAATTTAAAAACAAATTAACAAAAATGTTTCATGGTGGTTTTATCCTGAAGAGTAGTCCGATAAATCCCTACCCCCCCCCCAATCTGTCTTCAACTGATGAACGATATGTGGGTCTGATGTCACCTGTTCATTAAAATGTCGAATTTAGCTGCATGCAAATCTTTTCGGAACAAACCTGCGTACACTTTGGACACATACCAGTAACTGGTAACAGCCATATATAGCGCGAAATGCAGAATGGCCACAGGTTGTGCTATTCCACGTGGATTTAAAAGTCACCAAACATGGGATTTGCTAAGGAAATATAACGAACATGTCACCAAAAGAACCCTTCAACCGACGGTAGCTACACAGCCATGAGAAATACCGGTAAGTGTATAAAATGTACACCGATGCGTGCAGCCAATCCTGACTGCAGATAATAGCAGCTTTTAATGAATAGGTCATATCAGCCCCTATCCCGAAAATCAATATCATCACGGGGGAGGGACTGATTTATCGGCCTACCCGAAGAGTTGTTATGCAGACTGTATTTGTCTTGTATATAAATATAACGGTGGTCTTTGTAGTCCAAATACAAATGAAAAACTATCATTACTTGTTTTGACAAATATTTAACTCCAATTAAATAACCAGTCGTTATCTCAAAGATACTGGTTTCTCATGCCAAGAGCAAGCTCCTGTCTGAAAAGGTTACAATAGTGCTATCATATTTAAATTGAAAATTTCTAATTAATCTGTCTTTGTATAGAAACAACAACTTAAATTATGTATTGATTTACTACGAAATGGTTCTGGCTCCTTGGGTAGAATTTTCCTCTTGCAAACGCAGTCATCAGCCAAAAACTTTGACGCAGAGAGGATTTCCAACTGAAAAACCTCGTTTAACCGTAAGCAAGAATGCTATTGAACTCCTGTTACGTAAGCATTCTATTTGCAAGTTACAATCATGGACAAAAGATAGCTGTGTAAATATTTTGTTTACAACTTAGAATCATTGCCAAAAGTTAAGCACACAATATAAATTAATGTAAGTCTGCAGACGTGTTTTATGTTGTACTTAGATATTTTTGGAGAGGAAAAACATTTGTTTGAACTTTTTAGTGGTGATAGAAGGTGCTCATTATTTGGACAATAATATTATTCTGGAACTGTTTTAAATTATTTGAAGAAATTCTTTTCAACGCCATCTTGACAACGTCACGTTTCTTGGAGGACCAGATATAGAAAGGTGGAAAACTATTGAGCGACATGGGCCTATCAATTCAATGGCTATTGTATTTGTACGTATTAGACCTAACGTTTCCATTACTATTGTATTTGTAGATATTCAACGTTATGTAATAAATTAAAAATTGTGGCAATATTAAGATTTGGGAAACGGATATCAAGAGAAATCAAATCTTATGTGCTCGGGATATTTTTCTAAGCGTAAAACAAAAGAAATATTTTAAAATAAAATGTACTTTAGTTTTGAAAAGAAAAAAGAAAAAGTAAACTGATTTTCAGCCATCATGCAATATTGTTTCAAGGGAGATAACTGTAACTCGTGGACGAAAGCAAGTGCATGGGAATGGAAGATATGCACAGTTGGGGTTATGCTGATCAATGCACGCCCTCCCAAGGACTGCGGTCAGAAGGATATTGTACCCATATAATTGCTTCTTGAGGTGACCAGTATATATCCTATTTTTTAAAAAGAAGATCCCGAAAAAAATTATCCGAGAACTTTATGTGATACATTAGGGAAAACGGTGTTAAAATCGCGGAAATCTCATTTTCAATGTCACTATGAGATGCGTTTTTTGGGATTAATTTCTAATAATCCCTGCCATAATTTGAACACTGAGAAGGCTGGTTTTACCGGCAAGAGTCGATACTCGAACTCACGAAGACAGAGGTGAGATGTGAATAATCTGTAAAGACGAGCTCCTTTGACCACTGGGGCCCCGAAAAACGAACTAAACTATTGATTAGTGCTATAATGCGTATTCAAGAATCACCATTTTTTGTCGACTACATTTCTACAGCAGCATGTATAAGTTTTACGCGTTTCTGAATCCTATCGAACTAAACTTCTCAGAGATTCCATCAGTTGTGTTACAGACAAACCCATTACCCTTTAGAACATGTCTGAATTTCGTACCTAGCTACTACAGAATGTTTGATGGTCTGGAATACCAGTTTGGAGGCACTTGCACATTTTGGCCATAGTTGCAGACGATGAGTGGAAAATACAGGTTCAGGTTAAAGATTGCGAGATTCAAAGAATATGTAGGAACGTATGTAAAACCATACAAAGCTACAATAGCATGGGAGCTAATACAGAAATTTACACATATAATTTTAAGAAAGAAAAACACACAAAACATACCAAATTTGCAGAAAAAGTAATTGTTTTCAAAATGTGCCACAGCGGTCCATTGATTTGGATTATATTTTACCAGTATGCTTCATTGCTTTATTAGACTGTCTGTAATCAATTTCTGGGTCAACTTTATGAGATTTAGCTCTGAACGGACATTGCGTTCTAAATGACAGGTGCAGGGCTACAGTTTTATAAGTTTGGCTCTATTTGTCTTACAAATTGGAACTATGGGCGAAGCGCAAAAACACAGCTACAGAATATATCACCATTCTGCATGTTGAGCTTTCTTCAGTGTAAACATTTCTGGCGGATAAGAGAGATAAATAAACATACCCTGGAGCCACAAGCGCCCGACATTGAAACGCACTGAAACAGTTCCGGAACCCAAGTCACCACCACGGGCACTTATGGAACCCCTCTACCTTTCCTCCTTGGGGTCCGACTTGATTCCTGTTATGGAACAGCGAGGAACAGTGCTAACAAATAGCCAAGTTCCCTCTCACTCAACACACATACGGATAGATAACACGGATCAAACATTCCACAACCCGTCGCAAACTAGTGATCATAACGATATCATTCTCGCAAGATGGCCTCTATTTCCGTTGAGACCGGCATATGCCATATACTAGAGGTCACGAAGGGTCAAACAACAATATTACGGGCTCAATCACTAACAGCCCAACTTCCGGTACGTCGAACCCGACTTTTGCAGACACGTGCAGGGACAGTTTAACCCTTACACCAACTCATTTGGCACGAGGCCACGAATAGTTCCTCACGCCTCAACAGATGTCGCTTTGCAATTTATCTATACCCTTATACAAGAAGAGACTCTTTATTTAGAGACTGTCTAGAAGTACGGTTTCTAATTCATGACGTTCTATGAGTTTAGTGAGCGACAGACCCCGTTGTTCTTCGTCAGCTAAATCTCAGTCATTATAGGGGACCTTAGCTCATCTCATGCAACCAATATGACGTTGGTTGCTTTCATGTGCTGTCATCTATTTACACTACCTTATGGCACAAGAACACGCAACATTCCGAGCTTTCATTGAGGACGTTTTACACCTTCGACCCCCAGAGTTTTGTCCTCCTGCTCCCACTCCATCAACAACCTGGATCAGAGCTCCATCATCTGCAGTCTGGGAGAGTTACAAACATCCTTCATCATTAGTTCGTCGGCGGTTCTTCATTTCCCACTCAGCAGTTTTTAATTTGGAAACCCCAGCAGTTGACAGTGATACCACAGCTTTGGAGATAACAAAGCCACACTCCATACATATGGACCGTATAGCCTTTGAAGATACTCGGCAGTACGAAATATAGTTGCCGTGGCTGTGATGTTGGACTTTTGTCCCTATGGCTATCTTCCAACAGGCGGAACCATAGCTTATCTTCTCCCATTCCGAATACTCAGGACATACTTGGGCGTTTGTCTCAAGAATGGCACGAGTACTGAATAGAGCCACTTAACACACTTTGGCCAATGCCGTAACCGCATGTACAATTTACAATTGGCGGAACGCAACTCAGTGTTCTTTGCCTGCACTTTTCTGAAGGACCACCATACAGTCAAGCTAGGAGACAGCCTTTTATCCTCTAACGAAGCTCCACCCAGCGAAAGCCGCAGTTCTCGCATACCAAAGCGAATATACCAGCGAGAGGGTCCTATCGTTCGTTCCAGACTTTTCTTGGTCTCAAAGGCAAACGACACTCGGCGGCGTCTAGTCATTGACCTACGCGCCTTCAATCTATTCATACACGCCCCTTGGTTTTCAATAGAAACACCACAGCACAATTTGAATGCTATCCATGCGAGAGACTTCGCCATCAGTGTAGACGTAAATGGCGCATATCTGAATGTCCCTTTTCACAAGGCTTCCAGGACGTATCTGCGATTCGCCTACAATATCGCGTACCAATTCAGGGAACTCCCATTGGGGCTCAGCATCGGCGTCTGGTGCCTCACTCATCGGATGAATCGAGTAATGGTGCATGTCCGGACCATTTCTATGGCGGCAACATCAGGTTACCTGGACGACATCCTGCAGAAACATCAGTGAGTTAGATCTAACAAGACATGATATCCCTTGTTACTAATCTGGATTTCTCGTCAACAAGGAAAGATCTGACCTAGTGCCATCTCAACAATTTAGTTCACTAGATATGGAGTTTAATACACAGATAATATATTTAGTTTCCCTCAAGATCGGGCGTTGAAATCGGAACCATGGTAGCATCTTTACGTTCAAGGAATTCTATCCGCACGGGAATTTCTTCGCCTACTAGGCTTGCTCAGCGTGTCAGCGGAACTAATGGCTTTAGGTCGCGTTCCTATGCGCCCATTGTAAATGAATCTTCTGCCAGAATGGAGGCATAAGTTTGCCCACTGGACCATCATTTCACCATCTGCACACAACTGAGGTACCAAGTGCGGAATTGGGGCAACATAACTTAGCTCACTGCAGTTATACATCTACCAGTACAACCCCCCGAGATTATAGTCTGTACCTATACAAGTACGGAAGGCTGGGAATCCCACCTATTACCATCCTTTCGGAAGCCAGCGGTGCGGTTGAACCATGTCCTACAGTAGTGACTTATCTCAAAGGTCAAAGAGAAACCAAGTCCAAAGACCTTTGCGTTCTGGTGTGGGACTTTCTAAAATGGTGTTGTCAACAACACATCCAAGTACAAATTCGCCATATCCCAGGCCTCCTAACGTACCAGGCGAAGTTTTGTCCTGGAACAATCAACTAATACAGACATAATGGTCTTTCCATCCCTCGGTTTTCGTTCAGATATGTACCCGATGGACCCGACCGTTGTTGAACCTGTTTGTGACAAGGTGGAATACCAACTCCCATACTTCGTATCTCCAGTCCCGGACTCAAAGCCTGGGCAGTCGACGCTCTATCGAAAGTTTGGTAACGACCTGGATGCATATGCATACCCTTCAACACCTCTGATTCCAAAAACTGACACAGAAAGCAAGAGACTCACAGTGTCGCCTTATCCTCATTGCACCACTCGGATGGGAGAAGGCGTGGATCAATGATCTCATCAATCCCGCTACGGGAAACTCCTCATAGACTTCGGCTTTCCCCTCACCTACTCAAACAACCACGACGGCAGTTGTTTCATTCTTACTCAGAGCTACCTGCACGTCTGGATCACACGAAACAAGCCCTAAGAAATAAACATTTCTCAGAACCAGTCTTGGAGAGAATCGCTCTAGCAAGAAGGTCCTCCACTTAGAAGCATACGAAGGCAAATGGCACGTTGTCACCCAGTGGTGCACAAACGAACACATCATACCTCTCCAGGCATCTAGACTGCAAATAGCTAACTTCCTCTGGCTCTTCGTCGAGAGAAAGTTCGCACTGAGTACGATAAAAGGTTACAGCTCTGCGATCGCTGACACCCTTCCTCATAGCGGAAGCAAGAATGACGTACAAAACAAGGACTTATCCAACCTACTCTCTAACTTTGAGTATAAACGTCCAAAAACGTTGGCCTTATGCCCAATGTGGAACCTATATTGGGCATTAACTGGCTGAACAAGACATATTTAAACCACTTTCAAGGACATATCTGGCGCAAATTTCATACAAGACCTGCTTCCTCATGACGTTAGCGCAATACACGCCCTGCAGCAGATCCGAATAATGTGCAGTTCCGACAAGACGGGCCAGTCTTACTCGGGACGGCATTCTCTTTCATCTCTAAGAACCGGCTTCCTTGCACTGGTAATCAGACTTTCGCCATGAAGTCGATGTCTCGTCTGGACACAACAGCTGAAAGCAAACAGTTCGGGCGTTCAAGTGGTACCTTAATGGATCAGAGTCTTTGTGTCGACGAGATCACGCTTCTTTCTATTTCTCAAGAAAGGATAGGAGGATATATCAAAGCTGGCTATCTCGTCCTGGATTAAGTGGGTTATTGGCTCGGCATATAGAGAAATAACCCCAGCTGAAATGAATTTATTATGTATTTCTGCTCACAAGGTTACAACAGTTGCCACCAGATAAGCATTCGGCCGGAACTGTTAGCTAACCGACATAAAAACGGCTATGGGATGTGATCACAGTTCACATTCTCTAGCATTTATCTCCGAGATCTGTTATCCCCGAGGGTCCAATTCGATCTGGTAGGACCTATATCCGCAGATAAACAGGTCACCCTTTCTAGGTCGATCGACAACTTCTTAATACGCGACTTCACGACTTCTGCTGGATTTGCAGGGGTAAATTATTTCCCGAATTGAAGCCACGCCCCGACAGATGGAGTTCCGTCCAGTCGGGTTACCTAGAAGCTAGCATACGTGCCTTAGGGGACCGGTGATGGTATCTCCGGGGGTAGGTGATGTACCACCTGCCACCTCTTACCTATTCTCCTAAGGTATTATGACTGGGTAACGTATTTGAAGAAGAAACCAATTTTTCCTGGTAAAATACGTTTCTTCGGGAATATTTACCCAGTCATAATATACACACACCCTCACAGCCTTCCTGCAGTTACATCCATAAAGAGCGTACCTCCTGTTCCAGTAGTAATTGATGTATTCTTAGGCTTTGCCGCCAAGTTTTATAAAGGGAGAAAACTCTGCCCGACCGCCACATAGGTCGGCAGAAATATTTTAGACACCTTAGCTAAAAGTAGTATTGGGGAGGATGGCTGGATTTGCGAGGTAGTACTAGTTTTCCTAAGGTATTATGGTTGGGTAAATATTCACAAATAAACATATTTTGCTACAGTAGCTTCTCGTGGGTCGGTGGTTTTTTCCGGGTGTTTCCGGTTTCTTCCTCCACCATTAATACTGACCGCCATGTATAGCCTATCGTGTGCTGAAAAATGGCGTTAAGCCCTACAACAACAACAACAACAACAACAACAACAACATATTTTACTAGGAAAAATTGGTATCGCAACAGATGTAGGAGATAATATTATGATAATATAGATTACATAATTCATGGTTTGCTGTGCCAACCTTGAATATTACCAGTGTTTTGGGACATCTAACCGATGATATTTTGTTAAACGACGTCGCTTGTATTTACCAATATATATGAGCAAGCAAGTATGTGTGCTATATTCCAGTACAGGTGGTGTGATTTTTTAAAAATTCTACTGACGTATTAAATTTGTTTATCATTGGTAAAATTCTTTTTTATGTAGCTCCGTTGTGGTGATGTTTATTATTACACATGTCAGGTTGGAAACAGTATATTATGAGGCATACCATAATGACCATAGTATTCATATCTTCACTATAAGTATTAATTTTCAAGGAGATTCGCAGAATAACAAATGTGGCATTATTATTGTTATTATTATTATTATTATTATTATTATTATTATTATTATTATTTCAGAGGAAGTCTGTGCATTTGACATGACAGTGCTGATTACGATATTTGATAGAGAACCAGCAGGGTTCTTAATGTGGGTCGAAAAGATGGGGTCTATGGACCAACCAGTCCCGATGATTACGTTCATCTTAACGATATACTTGAAAGTGACACCTTGGTTCACATCCGGTTCCACAAACTGGTGAGTGCAATGGACTCTCTCAGAACTGCTGTCACAATAAAGTATGTTTAGCGCCATCTGTTGGATATATTTTTCAAAAGTATGTTTGTGTGTTAAAACCTATGCAGGATATTTCGACAACAAAACAACTGTATCCTCATTCCAAGCATCACTTGTTAGAATACTTGCTTGCGTTCAATGGTAATCTGGTAATATTTTCAATTATTGAAAAGACTTGTTCAATGTATTTTCACAATACAATAATTAATTGTCACATGAGATACACTTTCTATATTAGAGCCTCAAAGTATGACATATCACTGAAGTTATTGTATGGTATATATCCTTATTCACATTTGCAATGATATATAACTGGTGATATAATTTCTCTATGGTATATAACTATTGACATAATTTCTCTATGGTATATAACTTGTGATATAATTTCTTGATGGTATATAATTTGTGATATAATTTCTCTATGGTACATAACTAGTGATATAATTTCTCTACGGTATATAACTAGTGATATAATTTCTTTATGCTATATTTATCTATGGTATATAACTAGTGATATAATTTGTCTGTGATATATAACTAGTAATATAAATTTCTCTATTTTATATAACTAGTGTAATGATTTCTCTATGGTATGTAAATAGTAATATACGTTTTCTATGTTATATAACTAGTGATAGTATTCTCTTTGCACTGAAGCTATTGCATAGTGTTAGGTATCTAGGCTCGTACAAAAGTAACAAGAAAAGAGTGAAGACAACAAGCTTTTGTAAAATTTAACAAATAAGTTATTTCCTTAAACAAACAAGGTAAAAATGAGATAAAAGGACTTACGGTTTACGAATCAAATATAAAAATTAATCCAAGAATTAAAAAATAGAAGTCCTATCAATGAAAAGTCCTAAATGAATCTGAATTAGAGTCCCGATGAAATTCCAAGATGGAAGGCGATGACGAATGCCGTAACCTTCAAAGTGTTGTTGTGTCAACAGTTCCTTGTTGAATCACAGAAAATAATATTCCAGTTTTTGAGTTCCGAATAATTTCAATAAATGTCTTTGTCCAAGAATTCTGATGAGCACTAATATTCTCCAGGGAAAGAATCAATAATTCCAGAAAATAAAAAAAAAATTCAACTCAAACTGGTCACAACAAAACACCTTTAGGTGTTGAAGATTTAAAGCCCAACCTGTTTGTTCTTCTCAAGAAAACGGTTATACAGTAATTTAAGACGCAAAACAGATTCCCGGATGGGGGTCAAAAATTCATCCCACTGGGAAAACCAAAAGTTTGTAACATCAAACACATGTTATTTGTCACGTACTCCAGGTATGACCTTGATTCAACTTAACAATTCTTACTATAAGAATGAGTAATTAACTTTTTTTTAAAAAATAGTTGTTTACAAGATCTCTATCTGATTTCTGAACCAAGGTCAGAAACTAGATACAATGTTTCAGCTACTGGTTGTTTATCAGATCAAACAGAACTGAACTGAATTTTAAAAAAAAATATCAAATCCAGTAGACAAAGTTATCATTACAATAACATGTAATGGAATAAAATAAAATTTTTAAAAATTTAAAACTAACAAACAAATAATTAAATTACATATATATAACAATAGTGTATATCCTTCTGCACTTTTATGATATATAACCAGTGATATCAGCTCATGATTCCTATGTTTTAAAAAGCACCATAAGTAAGAAATTTGTGTTCATGTTACTTTTGGAAGTGTAGCATTTGGATTGCACTAAATGGAGCATTATGGCCACTGGGGGTGGGGGTGGGGGTGTTTTGTGATTTTTTTTTTTTTAAATTTTAAACTTCATTTGAACGGGTCTTAACGGTTAGTTGGGTTCTTTTACAAATAATGGCATGACCATCAGCTCGGCAGTTACATGGGGCTGCCATTCACTCGGATCACATAAGTTCTGACACTCTCGACTAACCATGCGATGTAGTATGACACAAAGAAACTGTCATAAACTGGCCTCTTTGAATCCGTGCCTTCTCTGCAGACTGGCCATGTGTAAGAGTCCTAATGCTAATCCTATCTCTACATTATTTCACATTTATGAAACGGGTGAAAATGAATATGGACTGAATAGCACCCTGTTTACGTGGTGAAAATGAATATGGACTAAATAACATCCTGTTTACGGGGTGAAAATGAATATGGACTGAATAGCATCCTGTTTACGGGGTGAAAATGAATATGGACTAAATAACATCCTGTTTACGGGGTGAAAATGAATATGGACTGAATAGCATCCTGTTTACGGGGTGAAAATGAATATGGACTGAATAGCATCCTGTTTACGGGGTGAAAATGAATATGGACTGAATAGCATCCTGTTTACGGGGAATTTGTATACATATCGTCTTACTAGTGAAGTTTGAAATTTGCTTGTACACCAATATACAACATGCTTTATATGTTTGTATACTTTCTTTTCAATCCTTGTATCAATGGTGCGTTCGACTGTGATACAGATGAGTATGCAGGTATAACGTATGTTATTACTTATCAAAGGGTCTAAGGGTATGTGAATCATTGAACGAAAGAATAAAATGGCGAATTTACCATAATTTGAAGTAATGACGCCTGAAAAAATGATACTAATTTGTTCGCGTATTAAATGAATGAAAAGATAAATATTTATAAATAAAAAGGAAATCAAATTATATTTTACATACTTGACCAATCAAAATCGTTATAAAACAGACTGTGTATTATTTCTCTCTGTTAAGAATGCAGCTACTTGGAATGGTCAGAATGGAGAACGTGCATCAAGGAATGTGATGTCGGCCTGCAATCTCGAACTCGGGTTTACAATGGAGGAAACTTAACCTGTGACGAGCCTCTCACAGACTTCAAGGACTGTAATATTCATCCGTGTCCAAGTGAGTGACATGTCGAAACATTTATTTTACAGCTTTACTAATACTAGTGCGTGGTTTCTATGATTGAACCAATATTATTGATTTTTGTATCAAGAGTTCAACTAATACTAGTGCTTGTATACTAGAATTCAACTTATACTAGTCCTGTATACTAGAATTCAACTTATACTAGTCCTTGTACACTAGAATTCAACTGATACTAGTCCTTGTAGTTTAGAATTCAATTGATACTAGTCTTTGTATACTATAATTCAACTAATACTAGTCCGTGCATGATAGAATTCAACTAATACTAGTCCTTGTAAACTAGAATTTAACTAATACTAGTCCATGTATTCTAAAGTTCAACTAATACTAGTCCTTGTATGTTAGTATTCAACTAATACTAGTAATCGCATACTAGAATTCAACTAATACTAGTCCTTGTATAATATAATTCAACTTATACTAGCCCTTGTATACTATAATTCAACTAATACTAGTCCTTGTATATTTAATTCAACTAATATTAGTCCTTATATGATAGAATTCAAGTAATACTAATCATCTAAATGAAAACGGCAATGTCTGCTTGTGCAAAAGATGTTAACTACTTACCTTGTAATACTACACGTTTAAAATTTTCTGGAAGGGTTTATTTTTATCTTCCTACATTTTTGTGCAATCCATTCTTACGTTTTTCGAACTTTACATATAGCCACTATTGTGCTGAAGTACCGTAAAACGCTGCATACATAAATACATATGGTTACAAAATATCGTTGACAACGGTTTTCGTGTTTGCAGCAACGTGCAAGCTGACAGAATGGTCCAAATGGTAGGAGTGCTCAGTGACATGCAGGATTGGACACAGGACCAGAATCAGGTCAATCGTCTCCGAGACCAACGAATGTGATAAAATGGACTTATATGAGATGGAGGAGTGCACACAGGGACCATGGGAAGGTGCACTACCTCCCTGCTTCTCTGTATGTGTGTCGTATTTAATGACCTTCCTTTTGTTGTTTTACCACACCGCCGTAGACTATTTCAAAATGCCATTGATGTAATTTCAAGCTGAAATAGTGTTCAATATTATAAATAAACACTGCACTTTATACATTTAGCCCAGCAAGCATAATTTTTTTTTTTATTTTTTGTTTTAATTTTTAAAACTTGTTTATGTTTGCTTTTGGAACGGTTTTGTTATCAAAGATTAATTTATTCCAATGATTAATGATTTTTATTAAAAGAAAAAGCGATTGCTGTTTGAACTTTACTCTCTTAATTTGGCTTTATGTTTATCTATTGAAAATTTGAAAGATTTCGCAGAGCAATTATCACTTAGAGAACTTATTCCCCGGATTTATTCTTTTATGCAAAGACGACTTGGTTTACCAGACCTACAGTACGTGCTATAAGAAATGATATGAAGAAGAAGATCAGACCAGCCGTTTGGTAGAAATGCCCGCATGTGTATGCACGAAGGGTTTCTTACTCCGAGTTGGTACCTGCGTAACAAATGATGACTTTACCATCTGTATCCACAATGGAGTGGAACGATTAGTACGTGATTCAAATATTAAAGAAAGACAGAAAAAGATCAGAGGATGAAGAAAATGTCAAGACAGCATATTAATGCTGACATTTTACAAGTCAAACGTCAAACTTGGTTTATACATTATACATTATTTTAATTACAGACAAAAATAGTTAATCTGCAGAAACTTCGTATGGAGATAGACAACCTGTAAGGTACGCACTTTTTAGGATTTCCCCAATAAATATGATGATATATTGATATTCGTCTTCCTTGCTGACGTAAGTAACAGTAGATTTAAAGTGAGTAAATATATCCAGTTGGAAGTGATGTCGCTTGAGGCATGACTTTCAGTTCTAGAGACATTTAAAAATGAAGACTTGGTAAACATATAAAACTTACAAAAATCAGGTATTGTCAAAAAGTAAAGGCTTAACAAGTAAAAACTTAAAAATTAGATATGATCAATAAGTAAAGACTTAAATATCAGACGTTGTCAACAAGTAAAGACTTAAATATCAGGTATTGTCAACAAGTAAAGACTTAAATATCAGGTATTGTCAACAAGTAAAGACTTAAAAATCAGGTATTGTCAACAAGTAAAGACTTAAATATCAGGTATTGTCAACAAGTAAAGACTTAAATATCAGATATTGTCAGCAAGTAAAGACTTAAATATCAGGTATTGTCAACAAGTAAAGACTTAAATATCAGGTATTGTCAACAAGTAAAGACTTAAATATCAGGTATGATTAATAAGTAAAGACTTAAATATCAGGTATTGTCAACAAGTGAAGGCTTAAAAATCAGGTATTGTCAACAAGTAAAGGCTTAACAAGTAAAGACTTAAAAAATATCAGGCGTTGTCAACAAGTAAAGACTTAAATATCAGGTATTGTCAACAAGTAAAGACTTAAATATCAGGTATTGTCAACAAGTAAAGGCTTAACAAGTAAAGACTTCAAAATTAGGTATGATCAGCAAGTAAAGACTTAAAAATCAGGCGTTGTCAACAAGTAAAGACTTAAAAATCAGGCGTTGTCAACAGTAAAGACTTCCAAATCAGGCATTGTCAACAAGTTAAAACTAAAAAATCAGGTATTATCGACAAGTTAAGACTTAAAAATCAGGAATTATGGACAAGATGAATATTTTCATAAGTGAGAATAATTAATAAATACATCACGAATCTCTAAATAATTTACACAAGTATAATGTAAAATTACAAACAATGTTGTATGTACATAGATGCGAATGTACAAGGCATTAGAAAAAAATATGTGTTTTGGACTGTCTCACTGTCCGTTTCTATCATAATAAATTAAGCATGATACGATTGTTTTTCGATGTGACATTTCGAACCATAAAATTATATCTTGCAAGCGCTTTAATGACAAGTTCCATGTTTCAGTAAACCTGTAGATGGAATTCTTAATTATTCGGATATTTCTCTTCATCTCTAACTTACTATTGTTAGTAACAAGTGCATTTCGAATCATTTACCATAGATGATCCTGAGGACAAAATCAAATCTCAAAGAATTTACTGAAATGTCACAATATATTGTCAGATCTCAAGGTGTGGTATTCTTAAAGTATTACAAGGTGTGCATGTAAAATAATGACACTGCTGGGTCTTAAAACTGCATACATATATGGGCATCCTTACTTGTCTTAATAATGCATACATATATGGGCATCCTTACTTGTCTTAATAATGCATACATATATGGGCATCCTTACTTGTCTTAATAATGCACACATATATGGGCATCCTTACTTGTCTCAGTATGGGGCAAAACAGAAGCAGTGAATGTTTGAAAAATTAAAAGTTCTGGTTTTTTCTCTTCTTACAGCCCGGCGATACGTGGTACGAAGACTGCTGTCTGCGTGATTGTGCAGCCGGAAATGTATATTGTGAACAGAAATGTGACATACCATTTTGTCAGAAAGGTCAACCAGTAGGGATATCGTTTCTCTTAAATGACAGCTCTTTTTTCTTGACTCTGAAGAGTTAGAGCTCTTATTTATTTATTTATTTATTTATTTATTTATTTATTTATTTATTTTATTTTATTTTATTTTATTTATTAATTTATTTCTAGTGTGATATGACACTCATTAAAGTCTTTCTAAG
>JAECUM010051306.1:0-14485 GCA_016617855.1 Megalonaias nervosa | reverse complement strand
TCAGTGTGCAACGGTCTGACTCAAGCATAGGGTAGTACATATTCTTGACATTTTAAATTGAAAACACATACATAGATACCAATATACACACATACATGCATGCATACATACATACATACTCGGCACAAATATATACCTACATAGGAACGTACCTTCCTACCTACCTACCTACCTACATTATAGGCAAGAAGGTGATAATAATACTACTGTTGTTACTACTACTGCTATTACTACTACTACTAATAATAATACTACTACTAATAATAAGAAGAATTATGATGGACACGTTATTGTTAATTTCGTCCACCCTAACGACTGTGTGGTAAGAGTCATGGATATTTCTTTTAAAAAGGTTTCTCTAGTGTAGTTTGCGCGAAGAAATTTCTCACCTGCAAAAGAATCAATACACACACAGTCTTTCCTCCTACGTTTGACACACCTGTCGCAGTGCCACTACATTTGGTATATGCAGCCTATCCATTCGCTGTCACAATATATGTACATACTCGACACAATCAGAGCTTGTACGATGAAAGCAGTATTATTGCATGTCGGTAAATTTGTTGACCCTTTGCTTGATTTATTATTGAAGATCATTAAAACGTAGTACGATGATACAAGATAAAAATGCATGCTTATGAATAATACAGATTGTACAGGATACACTTTTCTCAAAGTTGAAAGTCTCTCTCTCGTTACAGTTTATAGGTGTGTGTTTCATGCAGGTTGTTAACAATGTATAAATACCTCCTTTTATCGGTCCGGATATTAAAATGCCATTTCCGCTAACTTCAAAATTCCATTACACACAAAGCTTATTTTGTTTACCTAAATTCCACGTCAAAGGCAAATTAACAGCTAAATTATAAAAATCAATATTTCACTAGCAGCGTTTATGTGTTTAGTAACTTCAAATTGCTACCCATATAGGGGAAAATGTGAACTGTTTTTCTCTGCGATACTGCTCGACGTTATGAATGAGGTATTGCTCGGATTGAACGGGCTGATAATTTCCCATTTAAATGTAAAAATTTACTTATTATATGCTCTTTTCTCTTTATGTTGGAGTGATTCTAAAATGAACCCGTTTCTTTTCCATATCGAACGCATGGATGAAAATAGATAATTATCCTTCACGACAGATGGTTCAAAAGTAAACCTGTTAATGACGTAACATTCCAACGTCAGAACTGATTGGCTACTGATTCTTTAAAAATAGCAACAACGAAAACAAGAATATAGATTATTTGTTTTGTATTGTTGGAGTATAAGGGCGAGGACAAAATAGGGGTTTAGCTTACAAGACCCATGTATTTGGGGCGAGACCAACATACTCTGGGCGAGACCAAAAACGGGTCGAGCTTTCTAGCCCTATGTACTTCTATACTCAACAGTTATGGCACTATAATTTATTTATTGTATAGCCCTATAAGGAATACATATGAACTTAATTTGCCTTTCCCTAATTACAATACAATTACAATTTAAAACACACTTTTCTAAATTATTTTTCTATGAATGAACAAAGTATACATCATGGTATGACGTGTCCTGACTTGACTTTCCATATTGTTAAGTCATGATATGCATGCTGTGACATCATGTTACTTAGAAAAAAGTACTGGTCCATGAGTGATTTTGACAATACCCAACAAGTGCTTCACAGATTCCAATAAGTGAATACTGGATCATTACTTTGAAATCATGAGATGGGTATATACCATTTTCTTATCATATATCCAGCTCGTGGTGTCTTTTATAAACGCACCAGTAAATTTTCCACTTCTCGGACGTCGTCATGCAATTGATTCGTGCGGTCATACACGTACAGGACCGAATAAGGTTCTTCCTACCCAAGTCCGACCCAAGGGTGTTCGGTGCTCTAGGCGAACTATGATTCCCCCCGCCCCCCCCCACAAAAAATTCACTTCTGTCTAATGTGGCCCCCCATCTATACAGCCCGACGCCTTATCGATTGCCTAGTTTGCTTATATGGAACCCTAAAGCGTTCCTTACAACTGCTTCTGACGCTGATTTAAAAACGCCGGTTACGTTAAATGCAGATGTTTCATAATAACATCTTACATGTTAGACATTCGTTCAATGACAGCGCATATTGTATGCAATCGTTCATTGACAACGCAGACGCTGTACAAATCGTTCAATGGCAACGCAGGCACCATACAATCATTCAGTGACAACGCAGATGCTATGCAATAATTCAATAACAAGGCAGACGCCGTTCATTGACAACGCAAACGCTATACAATTGGTCTGTGACGATGCAGATGATTTAATATGCTGATGACAATGAAATGGTTTTTGCTCAGACCTTTTTAGATATTTAAGAAAAAAAATATATTCACAGAATGGGTCTCATCTGACAACGCGAATCAGGTCATCCTTGTCAACAATGTTGCAAATCGAAAGAGCAGAGATATATCTGTGGGAGAAATTTATGGCAGTGAACTAAATTAAATGACGAAAAAGCAATACACTAAGGTAGAACGGTAGTAAATATCAAAATGTTCAAAGGCGGTTGTGGGAAATTTGAAGATAACTCAGATTACAATAAACGATTCAATGAACTTCTCGCTGAAATGTTGGCCTCTAAATATATCGGTTCTGAGTACAAAAAACCAACTCTTGTGATTTTTTTAAGACAAATGTTTAAAGCGTTTGTCAATGACAAGGGTTACGAAACATCTCTGTCGGGCAGAAAGTCCCATAAAACAAACCAGACTCTTTATGTTTAAAAAATGGACCTATAAGCAGAAGAGTACAGAAAGTAAAAATCTTGTATCAACGTTTATTTCAGCAGCCGAAGATGAAGATAAACTGTTTGTTTCAGAATAGATGGGCTCCAACACGCCCTGAACCATGCAGTTTACAGTGTGTGCCCATGCTAAAATTACGATGTTTACCAATATATGTATAAAGTAACTGGCCATAGAATGCCGCTGCATACGATGAAAGTTTGGACCAAAATGAACAGAGAAACATCTTTCCTATAGTGTACTTTGTTACTCCATCGCAACAAATGTCGGCATGACTGCATGACGTAAGAGTGCCGCCTCCATTAAAAACACGTTACACCCTCCATATGAAAAATTCTACTGAAGTGAGACAAACCAGGATGTGCACCACACCCAGGTCCCAATGACTTAAGACATTTTTTGAGTGGTGCTGCTATAAAAAACATTCAATTTAAATATTGGTCATAAGTGTTACTTATCTTGGATGAATTAACTGCAATCTCTCTCTCTCTCTCTCTCTCTCTCTCTCTCTCTCTCTCTCTCTCTCTCTCTCTCTATATATATATATATATATATATATATATGTCAAGTTGTCACCATCAGAAAATTCTAAAACGGGACGTGTTCCGGATCTTCTGATTCTGACATCAAGAGGAGATCTTGAATTTTAAGAGGAGCTTCGTTTTAAATCTCAAACAGAATTACATTTTGGTGGCTAATATGCACATGAATACGGCAGTTTCATGAATAAAACGAAGGAAACAAAAGTCACTCTTTTTCACGATGATAACTGTCAATAACACAAGTTATTAAACGCGTGGTGGCAGGGAACCTATAAGAGATTTTGTTAAATTTTAATCAAGAAAGATCAGACTTGTAACTATTGAACTGTTGTTTTTTTTTCGGGGGAGAAGGGTTTTCTGTTAAGGGGACACATTGAGTGATTTCAATCTGATTAAAATCACAATCTCAACTATCGATCTTGAAGATCTGTCATCGTCCGATTCGGGGTCATGTCCTGGTGACCTATGTTATTACCATAATCGCTAATGTTAACAGCCAGTCAGATGAAGTCTTACATTGTCGCATTTGGGAGAGTGAGCAGTGTGGCTGAAGAGCATCGGTGCGTGTCAAAAGACTTGATTCACCTTCATATCTTTGAAAGTTACATTCCAACTGGTTAATTAGTAAGGTCACGACAACATGACCCCAGATCGGTTGCTGTCAGATCTTCACGTAGGACAGTGGAGATCTGATTTTAAGGAGGCTGAGAGATGTATCGCAATCGACCTGACATTTGAATGACGTTGATTTGTTTGACAATATTTGGAGCGGTATTTGACAAATTATTATAACTTTAATGAGACAGATTTACCACAGAGAATGTAAATCATTTCCTTTTGTGTGTCAAAGGCGGTTATGGCATACTTGTTCGTGCTTTACCAATGGTTACTAGGAAACCTCGAGCAAAAAGATATTCCACTCTTGCCTGAGATTTTTGTGACACGGAATCAGAAAAACGTATTCTGCCTGCTTCTGTGAAAAAAGGCTAAAATTCTAGCTCTTTCTTGAGTAAACTATCTGACATGTCGTCACAATCAGCTAGGTGTGCTTGTGCGAGTGTGACCTGTGTGTAAGAGTGTGATTTTAATTTTTAAAGTAGCTTTAATAATTTTCAGTCATGTCGCTACGATATCTGCAGTGTTGCAGTTTATAATTATGTCTAGTACTGGGTCATCATGCCGCGGACATATAGCATGATGTCCCACGCAGTCACATTATCCTGACACCAGGCCGACCAGTCCTAACACTAACCTCTTAATGCTGATTGCCTAGCGAGGCAGCTGTTAGTACCATTTTATATCAGCAAGTTAAGTAATCATTCAAAGTTACTGAAACATAATGATTTCTTCATTTTGTTTAATTGTAACATCACAGGAATAACATTAAAAATGAAACGGTACAAAATTAAAACTACGATATCGTCGATTATTATTTTCGAAGGCTATTATTTTGTAAAAACCTTTTCGTAGTGTATCTAGCAGGATGTTAGCAATTAAATTATTATAAAAGGAGTGGGATGTACATGAAATACTTTACTGTGTTTGTACCGAGGGATATTTTGGTATCGCCCTAAGTCAATGAGACTTGTAAGCTCACCTTGTAGTTTTATATTTGTGATAATGTTAAGTTCATGAATGAATGACTATATTCTAATTATATATCGTTGATGTATTGGCTGCTTATGTCGTATTGGGTTTTGAATAGCAGACTTAATAACGTCAATAAAAATAATTGGACAAAGTACGGTGAGTAAATGCCCATCGTCCATTTAACACTTCCTCAATAAACCACTATTTTTAAGTCAACAAAGAACCAGCCAATAACCAAACAAATTTGCTCAATACCTTTGACATTTTGCCCTTTTATTTATTGAACTGATTGGTCTTAAAATGGAAGTTAAAGCATTTATTTATGCGTCTTTGGAAATATTTAACATAAATTCGGGCAATTAGGGGATTCGACCAAACATGACTAACTAAAGTTTCCATTGTTTAGCGACGACAGAATGATCGCATTCAATTTCTTTTGCGGCGGAAAAGCACCACTGCCAATAAAAGTAATCAAAATTAAATGTTTTGTTCCCACAAGAGATCTCGCATTGTCACTTGCTTGATTCCTCACGTTTTAATGAATGTTTTTCTTTCCTTTTCTCTAAAAATACCACTGAAATTTAATCCTGAAAGTGTCACAGCATTTGTATTCTTGTTCATTGGTATATTTATATACCAATTCCAACAGTAGCTTTAACATGAAATCCTGCAGAAAGTACGTTCACATGCAAATGATTTCAACCATAAAATACATATGGGATAGTCTAATAGTTGGGAGATGGATTATCACTGATCTATACTAATTTTTTATAAGAACTATCATTTATTGTTGAAAGAAGGCTGTTATTCCCCAGAATGTGATTTCATTTTATTCCTTTCTCTCCTATTATTTATTCATTTTTTAGAATATCTTTGATGGGATAGGCAGTAATTTTGAACCAGTCGTTTTTTGAACCAGTCTGATAGGAAAGGCTAGATTTCGACATTAAAACTTTTGTTCTATATTAGGGTTATGTTTGTTTTCGTAAGTAACATTTGTAAATATACTTTTTAAATTACCTGTCAAATTATGGGATGTTCATGACTTCCAACTTAGTTTACCAGCAGCCGTAAGGGCTTTAAGGTATTGAAGTCATTTGTGACATAGTTGAACTAAGTGTAAATAGCTCTCTTGTTTTCAATCACTACCTGCTGTTCAGTACAAGTGGCTAGTTGGAGACCTGGTAAGAAGTTATTTGCTTGTAAACATACATATTACAATCTGCTTTCTGTTCGGTATGATTTTATGGTGTTAACGGAACATAACCTATGGCAATCTACTCTATAGTCGCTATGTTTGGTTGGTGTTTAACGGAACATTAGCAATTATATCTACTCTGTGTACGGTATGATTTGTTTTTGGTGTTTAACGAAACATTACCTATTTTAATCTACTCTATGTCCGGTATGTTTTCGTTCGATTTTAATGGAATCTAAACACAGGAAAGGTTATATCCTGCCGGAGTAATCGGGGTAAGAAAAAGCATTGTACATTTGACAAACCATGTTGTTGCCCTAACTTTCTGGTAGCTTTTATTGTAGCTAACCAATGAAGCACAGCAGTTCTATCTAATCCAGAAATCAGAAGTTTTGGTAGCAATCGTAATAATTATTGATGTGGTGATAGTAGCTGGAACAAAAACAGTAGTTGTAATATTTAAATAATAGCTTAATAATAGTAGGAGAAGTAGTATATATATATATATATATATATATATATATATATATATATATATATATATATATATAGTGTGTGTGTGTGTGTGTGTGTGTGTGTGTGTTACTGGCACGATACATGCTTGCACGTTTAATATCTAGAACTTTTGGGACAAACTTGGTATATTCAGATGCCATATGGGATATAACCCATGTTGGTGCATTTTCACCTATGACAAACGATAATAGCTGATTACAAAACATTTTAAAAGAATTCGGATATGTTTCAAGATAAAATAACAATATGTGGATAAGAGACGTTACTGGCTTAACGTGTTTGATAATTCTGTATATTTCATTTACGTTTGATATCATAAGATATCTGTCCTTACTACCGCCAAACTTTTCACGAATAAATAATAATAATAAAAAATTTAGGAATCAAGAAGAAGAAGAAGAAGAAGAAGAAGAAGATAAAGGTGATGACGACGATGATGATTATGATGATAACTAAAGAAGAGCTAGAGGAAATGAAAATAAGAAGGCAGAGGAGTAGAGGAGAAAGGACATGCACTTACTTTGTAATATAAGTTCCAACTTGGCTTCCTATTGTACTTTCTTCTCCAATCCTCGTCCGTTACAATCGCTCATAAGAATTGCGAAACAAGCAATAAAATGTATCCATCTAGTTGGGTATATTATGCCTATAGTTGACTTGGGCCAATAAATGTGGGATTGTATTGTGCGTTTTACTTCATGGATGGTTGACGACTTACCACTTACTGGGTATTTGTTCGAGGAAGTACAGTGAAAATAACTTATATGCAGGCATTGCGTTACGAGTGGAACACCTAAGGGTAAAACGTGTTTTATCTTTAACTGTCGAATACACAAAGACCCTTATGTTTATCTATATATCACAAGAAACTTCAACAAATATCACGTTCTTTTGCATGGATATAGAGACCGATAATAGCTGTGCTGTTTCATACAAGATGTCGTTAAATTATTTACAGTTATGATTAATACAAAGCAACTGTTCAGAGCACAACGACAATGCTATTATGTACCTTAATGAAGCTTGCATAAACACACTATAGACCCTGTTAAGTGAAATGAGAATTAAATACAAACCATAATAATACAAACAATTAACGCTATGTTTAGAAGAAAGAAAAATAAAATTTTCTGGAAGTTTTATTCATTTCATCTATCATAAACTAATACAAATAACACTGTATTTTTTTTATTTAAGCAGACACACTGATCTTCTCTGAAGTATGTGCAAGCCAACAACGTTTAAGTTCCTATTCCACTCTTCAAAGACACCATGAAAGACAGACGAAAGTTGCTCATGTTGATATGTACAAAGACAGCAATATAAAGAATCGAAAAGCGTAGAATGGCAATTCTTTAAAATCAATAAATACTAATTTTGCCAGTAAAATACTATTTATGGATACATATGGGTTTGCGTTACAAAAGAACTCTCTGAAAATAATTTCTCAGATATATTCCACAGCTTGAGAACTGTACTCAATAGATATCATGAGATGGCATATTAGTCTATGTAAACCACACACACACACACACACACACACACACACACACACACACATATATATATATATATATATATATATATATATATAGAGAGAGAGAGAGAGAGAGAGAGAGAGAAGACCCATATAACTTGAAGTCTCTCTAAAAACAAAATATACATTCTGTATGGAAAATAATAGTTTGGGTGAGGTGAGATCAATCTCAGTGCTCAACCCTTTTAAGTAATAAGATACATATGGACCATCTCTTGAACAAAGAAAAAAAATCATATTCTCATCTTTGTGTATTGTATGATAAATTGATTTTTATCGTCTGTTAGCTAACAATGTATACGATTACAATTCTTAATGTATGGTATTCATGTGTGGAAAACGATGCTGATTCAAGTGCTATTTTAGTGCTACTGGCGTATCTGATGGTTCGGTTGCACAAATGCTCTTTTTAATTCGACTGTTAGAATTATCCAATACAATAAAAGAGTTGTTGGTTTTAAGGACACACCCACAACGATAAAATACATGATATGAAGCCTTGATGTCTTAATTTCACTCTCAGCAGTCTGAATCGCACAATAGCAGTAGAACCAGTATACATTAGACAAGAAAGCGCATCAGAGGAGTCTGGAGCTGGGTCATGTACCGTTTAATGACATAACCATGTATTCTTATATGGTTGATCAGGACTTCGATATTAATATTCAATCGATAATTCAGTCTCGCACACCCAGGCTAGAACTATATAGGTCTTTTCACTGACGTCTGCGCATCGATCTTGTTTGATTGTCACGTTTCGCAGTCCAGGTATCAGGAAATGTATGAAAGTTGGATATATTATGACCGCGTTTGATGTGTAAACATAGCCGAAAGTAGTGTTAATTGAGTATGCAAGTCGCCAGCCACCCAGATCATAGAATAGCCGCCAGTCAAAGGGCTTGTCGTCCTCACACCCAGACGTTAAAACATGGGTCCAGGGATCAAAGGGAAGCCCGCAGGGTGAACGGGGCGTGTTCTCACCCGCCACGTAGACAGGCAAGCGAGAAGACATTGTCAGTAAGTTTGATTGGGATCGTCCACAGCGACATCCAATCGGATTTCAGATAGGGGGTGGGAGTAAATCTTAGATCGAAATTTTAGCTTAAACGTGCAGTAAATTTATCAGTATACCTGGGCAGATTATGAGAAGTAGATCTAGCGGGTATAAGCGAAAGGGTACTCCGAGAGAAGCCACTCGTAATTCGGCGGGAATCTTAGGACCAGAATTGTAAGACAAGGAAAAGCTTCGACAAGGTCAGTAAGCTATTTGCTCGATTTTTGCAAAACATTACGGCGTCATAATTGTAAGTATATGTAGCATGTATACTTAATTACTGGGATTGTTTTAGTATGTAGAATTACCTTGTAGTGTTTCATGTATAAGCGTATTTGAGACATGAATTTGAGTTTACGTAGAGAATTATGTAGATTGCTAGTCCGTCAGAATTAATATTGTAATTCGCTGGTAGGTTACTTCGTAGTAACCAGTACCTTTAGTAATGCGTTATGTTAGAGTTTACGCATGTTTGAATTGGGGTTTAGGAAAATGATTGATTTATGTACGATTAGTTAGGATAGATGTGTGAATATATCAGAGCATGGATATTTGGAAATTGTATATTTGGTATGAGTTGTGATCTAAAGATATGCGTCTGATTGTTGTTTATTGGTTGGTGTAATGGAATTATGAGGATGTACTGATGTGAAGCAATTTATTGTTGTATGTATAAGAGTAATTAATACCATGCTTTCATCATGTTGTGTTATTATGTCGTGTTTTACCATAGAAGAATGTATGCGTATTTCGGTGTGAATGAATGCGTGGCCGGTGAAATTTAATAGCCTTATCTGATGATAGGCTGTGTGTAGTGTGAGATGTGAGCGCTGAGGAAAATATTGTACCATCCTTGTGTTTTCACAGGAAGCTTTTCGGGGACAGAACTTCCGGTGCAAGTTAGTAGTCCCGAGTCTCTAAGAGGGAGACGGAAGTGAGACTGACAGTGCAGTCGGAGTCGACAACGTGCAGTCGACATAGAAAGAGGGATAGAAGGGGAGGAGGAGGAAAGTGGTCTGGAGGAGGAAATAGAGGAGGAGGAGGAGAAGGAACTTGGAGGGAGTCAGGGAGGACGAGAGGGAATTAGGAGATAGGGAAGAATACACAGATGAGTAGTATACAAGGACAGGTGGAAATCTCTCACACTACGAATCAAATGATGCGATAGGCTAGAAAAGGGTCGAGCGGAAGAATTGTATTTGGGAACTTCGAACTATTGATCTTTTAACTGTTATTAAATTGTCATTATTGAACTTCACCCATTTTTTTGTATCTTTATTCATTTAACCGTCGGCATTGCTGACTGGGGGCTCGGAGCTGTATATCTAACTGTCACTAAATCAACTTCCAACCAAAATCAAGCCTGGGTGGGACTTCTACAATAATTTAAATAAATATTGGAGGCACCCCACCCCCAATCCCCCACAACCAAAACCTCACATTGATACACTGAAATATATATAATTTCATTTTGGTGTATCGAACAATATTGATGCGAAGACCTCAGTATACCGTATAACTCATTAATTAAAAGTCTAAATAGAACCCGTTGGATATGAGGTATGAAAACATTTCGACCTACTGGCCTCATGTACCACTACGACCAACACAATTTTTTGTTTCTGTCAAATCTAATGAAGCCGAGTTGCACATCTATAGAGAGTCCAACTCATTATCCAAGGGTTTCTTGCTCAATATCTGTCCAGGTCATCAGACCTTTGTGCCCATGGAAAACGCACTTAGCTGCCATCTTAAAATCAACCATCAGATTATTCCGCGTCAGTTATCATGGTGTGTCCTTGGGCAAGGCACTTTGCTCCAGCTGTCCCAACATTAATAATGTACTTGTTTAGCACTGTCGTAAAAAGATCAAGCCAAACTAAACCCAGTTCATTGGCATGATTCGGCCATAAAGTAACAAAGTGTGCTGAAAGTGACATGAATTCGAACCCGACAACTGCCGACTTGGAACAAGACACGTACTTAAATTTGTTTATACACAGCAGTTTCTGCATACCATTTGATTGCTAAATTTGAGCATGAATATCTTATACATTTAATTACGTTGACCGTTTCTGATCTTGTTGGAAACATATGCACTCAAAATATAGGCTTTTGCGGTATACAATATTCTATATTCATTGAGTAATCAGAATCAATGTAAGTCAATTACAGATCAGTCTGGGGACGAATATTCTCAGTCCCCATATTTGGTAAACAACATTGATAAATGCAAACAATATACAACCTACACTGACAATACACACAGTGACCGAACAATGTTAAGTATAGGTAACCTGTAGCTCAATACAAAACAATATGCACACATTTTTTTCCGGAAAAAAAGTTTGACGTCGCTTAGTGATACGTCGACGTCCTCACGTATCTGTATGATATTATAATAAATTTGAAATATGCGCATTTGGTTATAGCGCCCCGTTTAAGTAATTCTTAGATTTTTTTGATTACTTGTTTGATTATTGGAATTAGGTGCAATGGAAATATTCCTTAGCTCGAAATAATTAGCCAATTACTAGGAGCAAACGTCATGGAGTGAAGTGTTAGTGAGTTTCCATGATGCCATGTTTCACTTGTAGTGAATTAGGTGAAAACCGCATGAAGTATTCCTGTCGTAACATAGTCGCTATTAAAATCTAGTGGCGTGTATTGATGGTGTTACAGCAGTGGCAGTATTTACGGTAGGAAACCGGTAAATTACACAATGGAATAAACAAGAAGGGACTCGGCATCGGCAGATACTGTTTATGTCGCCATGGTGGCAAAAGTGATGCAGTTGTACTGGCGGAATATGCCTTGAAACCATAAAGTGACTGGCCTAAGGTGGCGTAGTTAAAATAGTTCCCTGTGTAATGGGATAGTTGTATAGTTTCTACGGCGTGAACTGCTGACGGTACGGAAAGCTGATGAAGAGAAACTATGCAGATGTGCGGTTGATTGATATTTGGCAAGTTGTGAGATCTGTGGTCTTGCATTGATTAGAGTAAAATTTATGTATAGAATGGACACGTCGGGTTTTCTAATTTACAACTGAAGTTGTGTAGAAGTCTTTGGAAATTTGGGGTAAACTTATGACTTCTAGCGGGAATCGTGCCAGGGTTTGACACCGCTCGGTCACGCAAATACCCTGGCTTGTAACAATATATGCAACGAGTTCTTCTACCACACCATTAAGAATAAAACACTAATGCTCTTTTGTAGTACACTACTTATTATATACCCCTCCTTGACGCATCTATATAATGTTAATGGAATTCAAAACAACATTAGAATTTTGAGTAGACTGATTAAAGATCGAAGCGTGAACGTCTATAAAAAACGAAAACCTAAATGGTTCCAGTCACGGTGCGAAATACTAATTATAGTGTGAACGGCTGCATCGGACATTAGATTAACCATGTATTAAAAGCTTATATAAATATATCTTATAGTTTATATTATGTGTCTTTAATGGCCTCACTGGCTAGTCGGCGGCAACATCATTACAAAAAACAGATACACTATGCACGATATCTACTGACACTTTGTTTAAATAAATAGTAATTATTTATCTACCTTTTCACAGAGGAAGTAGGGATATTGAGTTTCAAGTCAATTTTGTATATTTCATGATGAACAATCAGAGGGTTACGTTACGTGCTTAGAAAAGGGAGATTGTTTAGCACAAAGGCAAGACCACACGTGTTACTTTTTTAAACGAATACAAAATACCTGTACATTTTATAGACGCTCTGATTTAATTTGATGACAATCATCCACGCAAAATGCCGTTAGACTACAAAATGTTGTTTTTAATATTTTTAATATTTTTTTTGAGTGGTAGATTATTTAATTCATCGACAAGTGGAGTTAAATCCGTTGCTAAGTATACACCACTCTACCCGACTTTGGCTGAGTTAATGGTATGATTCGAAGCTGCACATATTTGGTCGCGATTTCGGTTAGTTGAAGACTGAGTCTATGCGGTTCCTTTATCAACTTGTCGCCTCTTACGACATGCCAGATATCACGTTATGTTTATTCTACATGCCCGAAATACGAGGTGAAAACGGCAACGATTTTTAACACAAACACCTTAGTAATGCGCAAACACCTTAGTAATGTGCTAACTCCTTGAAGGACTGAATTATGACGACAATGATGTTGATGATGGTGACGAATATTGGCCACAAACTAGGTTTTTTTATGAAGGAAACAATGAAATAAAAATATCTGATTTTCATGGAAGATTCTGTAGAATTACAGGAGATAATAGCTCCTACTTCTTCTGTCTTCACAATGCCCATCTGAGATATGAATATTTAACACGGAATATTTCTTTCTTTGAACAATAACTACTCATTTGTCAGTTTCGGTTTGTTTAAAATTTCTTATTTTTAAAAATTTATATATCCGGTTAGGTTGCAGTTTTTATTTAAATTCATTCATCCTTGCATGTGATAATGTTCCGTCGTAAAGGGAAATTCTTGTACTCTGTGGTACAAATAAATAAAGTATGATTAAAATATCCGTGCTATCTCTTCTAGTTGTCTTTAGGTGATGGGAAGACCATTTGTCTTTCTTTCTTTCTGTCTTTCTTTCTCCATTTAATACGGGCGTTGCATAGTTGGGCACCTACACCAATGTGGTTGTATTGATTGTCTAAAGGTGTAGTCATAAAGACGCTTTTCATGCCACTAAATTAATTCTTGTTCACCCCTTCACACCCGAACCCCCTCCACCCGAAAACTCCAATCCCAATAGCAGGCTACACTGGCTACGCCGGAACAGGAAGTAGAAATGAGTTATTTAAACATTCATTGAGAAGGGCATTACGTCAAGCAAAATGATTGCTTTATTGCAAAGTTAAGATCTTCAAAAGATATCTGTCATTGATGGCAGGTGATAAATGACTTTGCACCACACAACGACCAGCACTGAGAAAAATGCTTTGAATAAAACATTGAACTCGTAACGTTATAGACTTATTCGACATCTACTTTGCAGCTAACTGCGTACAAATAGACTTCTTCAGTAAAACAATAGAAATAAAAGATCTCTCTCCCTCCCTCCCTCCCCCTCTCTCTCTCTCTCTCTCTCTCTCTCTCTCTCACACACACACACACACACACACAACCAAAACACGATTGGACCATTTGCAACGACTCTCGATATGAAATAGAAAATTCAATATGAGAACAGCATTTTTAGTATATATATATATATATATATATATATATATATATATATATATATATATATATATATATTTTT
>JAECUM010051303.1:0-17386 GCA_016617855.1 Megalonaias nervosa | reverse complement strand
TGAGTATGTGTGTGTGATTTAGATTTTTAACGTAGCTTTAAAAAAATTTCAGTCACATCGCTACGATGTCTGGAATGTGAAGTTTATAGTGATGTCTAGCTCTGGGGCACCATCCCGCAGACATGTAGCATAGTGTCCCACCCAGTCACATTATCCTGACACCAGGCCGAGAAGTCGTATCACTAACCTCTTAATTCTGAGCACCTAGCGAGGCAGCTGTTAATACCATTTCTTTTTTAGTCTTTGGTATGACTCGGCCTAGGTTTGAACCTGCGACCTTCCGCATCCGATGGCGGACGCTCTAACCACGAGGCCACCGGAGCGGTTATTTAAAGAAAGAGCTTGCATAAGCCAATAAATAGTTTGCTTTATTGTGAACTCATCATTTTTTTAAGAATGGCAATAATTCCTCAAATTATACAGCAATTTCACTGTTCATAAATTTCAATACAAATGTAGATATATAAATGATAATAACAGTATTGATCCGTACAATTATTCCTGAACATAGCTAAGACTTCCCACATTTTCCCACAAGTTATTTTTTCCTTTCTCACAATCATTCAATTAAACTGTCGATTTATGCACTATTTTGTAAATTGGATTGCTACAATCTTAAAAGTTTTTGAACAATCCGAAAAGGTAACCTTATTATCTAAATCAGCATTTCTATTTCCTGGAAGAGTAACTGCCCTTTAATAAACAAAGAAATCAAGAAAAACAAAGTTATCAAGTATACTTTGAAAATTATTGCACCACGATGTTATAATATGTTGAAGTGAAAGAATTGCTAAGTGTCCGTTATGCCGTCTTTTCAATTTTCGGAAGTAAGGTAACTTTGAAGGTATGGTATTGAATGACTTAATCACCAGACCAACATTCACTATAGTTTTCAACTTTGAGTACGTATAATATTTAAATTTTGTCCGACAACACAAGTATATGAGGTCATATTTTATTTACTTAGAATAGTTAGTGAATTGCAAAATACTGTTTCACTGCAATGTTTCAAGTTCCATGTTTCAGATATTGATTCTGTTAAGACTGGAGTAGAGATTTAATGCAAAGTAGATGCGACAAAAGAAAGTAAAGACCAGATGTATAAATGGGTATGTAAGTATTGCAATCATGTTATCTCTCTTCTAATTAGATCATGCAGATTGCATCTGCTATTCGACAAAGCAACATGTCAAAGTAATCCAAGATTAGACCGACAATACTTTAGTCTCCACGAATTCTTGCGCTACAAACCTAGAAATGCAATTTGATTTAATTTAAGTCTGTCCTATAATTGACAAATTTAATGTCTTAAGTGTCTTCAGAATTTTCAGGTCATTAATGCTGTTTTAGGGCCAGGTCACATTAACTTCTGAACTGTAACACCATATGGGCTATATGCTGTTTAAATCAATAATAATAATAATAATAATAATAATAATAATAATAATAATAATAATAATGATAATAATAATAACAATGATAATAATATCTGCGAATCTCTTCAGGATACAAACAATGCGGATTATTTTAATTTGTGCGAGTATCTAGTTTAAGTGTGACCGAAATTACCTTTACTACTGAAAACTAGTGCGGCCTAATGTAAACAAATATGTCTTGCTCCTAGTCTTTTCTATGTTGTAAATGGTTCAAAAGCGCATGATAATCTTTCTCGTAGAATCATGAATGTTTCATTTTGTTGATATTCTTATGAACTTGTTAGTTACCTTTATAACTTATGTTGAGTTGTCAAAAATATTAATTTTGGCAGAGTGTGTCACCCATCAATTAACAGTTCATTAATATTTACTACATGTTTATCTTATGTGGCTGTGGGTCGGGCTAACATTAACCAGATATAGTTAAGAATATTAATGTGATATTGCATTTTAATACTCCTTCAGACATGTTTCATCCAGAACATTGTTTGATTTAATACATAAATAATAGCTGTATCACTAAAAACAATTATACTGTTTCAAAATTTAAGATCATCACAATTCATGTATGATAAATGTAAATCATCTACTTTTTTGCAATGCATATGTAAATCTACAATAAATAAATCATACAGTAAGCAACATCACCTACTTTTTTTACCATTTCCTCTAATTGTGTTTCTTTTGCAGCTATGATCCTGATGCATGTAGCAGTCCAGTGGTGTATACAATTATCTTTAAATGAACCGTAAAAACATACCACCTTAATGTAGCACATACAACAAACTTCAGCATTGAATAATACAAATTCGAACGTGTTTGTGTGCAACCACGCCGTATTTCTAAACATTCCGAAGAAACTGTGGACAGATAAGATTTACGTTGCAGGTGATTGGATTTTCGTATGGGTTCCATGGTTATATCATGAGCGTCAGGCCTGCATTCGTGAAGTTAATGACCCACATATGATACAAATTATGTTAGTAGGGACGTCAACAAATAATATGTAGATTTTGTACATTTTTAAATCCACAAAATGAAAACATTAATTCTGCAAACAACCTGTCTCAGATCAGTGGCACTGACTGTTATTGGGATCATCATGATCATCTCTCTCTCTCTCTCTCTCTCTCTCTCTCTCTCTCTCTCTCTCTCTCTCTCTCTCTCTCTCTCTCTGTGTGTGTTTACAGTACAATTTGCTAGCAAAGTTACTTCGACAGTTCCTTTGAGAGATATGTTTATTTTCTCGATATAAATTCTCTATTTAAATAAATATGAACAAGAAATAATAACCACACATTCTGATCAAAGTGGATATTTCAAAAGATTGGGTTAATCAGAGAAAGATATTTTCATAGTTAAGAAAAAGAACAACACATCTTCATATCTGTAAATAAATACGACTTTTTCAGTTTTTGTTTACTTATTTATTTTGATTTGCTAGTTTTAAGTGTTAAAAAACACATTGTATTCAGGAGAATCGCTTGCCTTAAGGGCGAGTGGAATTTGCATAATTCTAAAGGTAGCTGATTAAAAAAGAGGGAAATATTTTTACATATCAAGGTTATGATGTTCAGAAAAAAATAAGAGACAGAAACGCAAGAAAGGAACAATTTCCGAATTTCAATTATTTCAGACACTTGGGATTTTTTTTATTGTGATATGAAGTGTCAGTAGCCTTGTCAAGCAGCTTACATAATCTCATTTCTGGCGTTATTTACAGTGTGATGCGATAAACACGTAAGCAAACCAACATCAAAATTCAAAAACATTATAATGCTGTGTATCGTTTCATAATATTAACCTAGGAGTGTATATGCTAGTAGAAGAAAGCGGCCTGGAACAAATTAACTTCTGGAGTACTGTTACCATCCTGCATGTTCAAGTCCACACAAGTCATGCATCAAGATATGCCGAAAAGAGGCATGTTTAATTGTGTACACGATAAACACCAGCCCTACAATATGACAACACTCACAACTGTCACATAAATGTCAATACCGTGCGAAGCTCAACATCCAAGTATTAGGACTCCATGGTCTTCAACAAAATAACAAAAAAAAGAAAAGAAAAGAAATCCCACAAGTTTTGTAAAATGCAACAAAATAATTTTGTTCCCTAAAATACAAAGTGAAATTTTAAAAGAAAGTACAGTATTTTGAAACAAATCCCAAATATCATAAACGTTCTATCACAAGTGCCAAAGTATAACGTGTTCCGAATGAATTCCAGCGGTTTTCTGACTGCATTCCAATCATGAATGTGTTGATGTGCCAATAGTCTGCAATTTCTTGATATGCCAACGATGCCAATGCATCAAAATGATAAAGTCCAGAATGTCATGGAATGAATTCACACTCATTCAGAAAATAAATCAATGAGTACTTTGTAATCCAATGAATAATATCAATAAATAAATACACTCAAATAATAAGTGAACACAACTAAAAGAACTAAAAGACGGATTCCACTACAGATATGAAGATATGAATGATTAATTCTGAACTAAGCAACCTTTATATAAAAACATAAGACATACTAAGATGACCAGCATGATGGTCATAAAATAATTTCCGCAACATTCTAAATCATTAAAGGTCAAATCTTTCGCTTACAGCTTAGTAAAGAACACGGCAAACATGTACACCTGGGATATCTGAGGGGAAAATCCAGCTACAATCCATCATAACATTTTTACCTACAAGTGATAATTATTTTAAAATATAATTTGCAGTCATAGACAAATATTAGCTATGTATTACGTTGTGTACAAAATGACATCACAATCTACAATCATGAAAAATAAATAAACTCACAACAATACAGATATACATAACACCTCCCCCGTAAAGAAAAGTAAAGACTTATACAATAACGATTTCCTTTGCATATTTATTAAATAGACATTTATCTAACATTATATTGGAGGATGACTTATGCATGATGCAAAATATACGCAAATAAGTCAATATAGTACTTATATATACGATAAAGTGCATATGCAAGCGGATTTCTTTTCCCTTAAAGTGCATAATACACACTTCAAACAGTTGCAACGTCAATATTAAATCCTAGCATTCTTTGTTGATAATTTATCTGGTGCTTGTAGCAAACTAGTACACTAGATGATCCACTCGATTTTTGTCTTCTTTATGCAATACTTCACCAACCCCTTCAACACTTGTATCAAAAAAAAAAAAACTTTAATTGACTGACTGATATATGGAACTGAAAGAAATGGCGCATCTTTCAGTATGATCTTTAATTAAAAGCTTCATGTCATTTGTCAGAGCAATGAAAACCTGGTTGTCGTACATGACATATTGGTCAGGGTTCAGCAATTATAGACACATTTGAACATAGTTTCCTACTATATCCAACCATACCCAAACGTGGGTTATTTGTTTTTACTTATAGGCACTGGGAATTCACGCACAGCCTTGACTTTAACTTTTATAGGTTTAGCATGACCTTGTCCCAAAAGATGTCCTAAACTGTAACACAAGCACTGCAAAACAAACTCTTATTTATATTAATTGTCAAATGTGCATCACTCAGCCGGTCAAAGTATTTATGAATGGCTTCCAGGTGATCTTTCCAGGTATTGTTGTAAATGATGTCTTTATCGATGGGAAAATCACAATTTTCTAGACAAGATGTTAACATGATCATTAAACTCTGGAATGGTAAGTGATAATTTTTCATACCAAAACACATCACTTTATAGTGATACAGTCCAGCTGAAGTTGCAAATGCCGAAAATACTTTTGCCTTTTACGTGAGTGGAATTTGCCAAATTCCTTTCAAAACATCAAACATGATGGATACTTAACATTTTCAATGTTGCCAAAGCAGTCATTGATTCGTGGTATTAGAAATGAATCTGTTTTGGTGACACTGTTTACTTTTCTATAGTCAGTACACACACCGAGAGTAATATCTAGTACCGGCACAAGAATATATGGTTAACTCCAGTTACTTTCATTTTGTTCAATAAAAGCATTCGGCAACAAATACTGAATTTACTTTTTAAAAATATTCCTGCTGGAGTATATTTCATCATGAACGGATTCAGTTTCACATTTGTAGAATCGATAATTTCAACTTAGTGTTATTTGGTCGTGTTAGAATATATGGAAACAAATGCTCATATGCACATAAAAGCTGTTGTAGTTAACTATTTTTTCGTAGCTGCAGATGTGAACGTTTTTGTTAATATTTCGAATTTCAAAGATTGGTTTAACCAGAGTCACTACAGTAAGATTGCATTATATCACTTAAAACATCCCCACTATTTGGTACAGGTAAAGCTAAATTTTCTGCATGATTAACAGGCTCTCTCAGTCAACATACACCCTTAACATGTTAATATTGCCAATTTGTTTATGCTTCCTCCTCCCAGGAGTATTATTGATGTCATGTAAGACACTTACATTCTTTTTAACTGCATAATGACCATACTGCGTAGCCTCAAGAAGATTTTGAGGTATGGTTAGGAGAACAAGAATTTGATCACCAGGCTGAAATCTTCTTTGATGTGTAGTTCTTTGATATCTAAATTTGATATTTGACTAAGATGTGTTAACATTAGTTCTTCTACTACTTCACAAGCCTTTGTCAACTTCTATTTGAAATAAAATATATAGTCAAAATGTTTAATCGCTGAATGATCAATTGAATAATATATTTCTTTTCGATGGTTGACGGACAGTATGTCCAAAAACTAATTCAAAATGATTAACATCCTAATGATTTTTGAACTGATTATTTCACTTCAAAACAACGGCAAATGAACACCCACATACTGATCCTTCCATAGATCAAGGCAATATGACCGAAAAATATTTTTCGAAATTTGATAAAATCATTCCGAGAGTCCTTGACTTTAATGGTGATGGGGAGAAAACTTAAAATGTTAGATACCTAATTCATTCATAGCTTGCTGGTAAATTCGAGAAAATAAAGTTTAAACGTTTTGACCAGATGGACAGATTTGAGAAGGCCAAAAAGTATGAAATAAAATACGTTTTCAAAGTTTTTGCTATGGTCTCAGTTTCAATATTCGTCAAAGAAAGTGCATCTTGAAATTGCATGGACGCGTACATTATGGTGAACAAGTATTCGTTGTTTGGCTTGGTCTTTGGTAAAGGACCGACACTTCCTACCATTATTCTGCTAAATGGTTCGTCAAATGCAGGAATGGTTTATGCATGTGCTGAAGGTGTCTGGTGGTTGGAATTTCCTACCATTTGACATTATTTAGAAATCTCAAATTTAATTGTCAGCAAATAAAAATGATTAATGATCTTCTGATACGTCTTACTGACTCCTAAATGACTGACCAAGGGATTTTCATTATATAGGCTAAGCATGTGTGGTCGATACGACCTAGGAACAACAAATGTATGGCTCACTGACCATCCGTCACCAGCGGGTTCCTCTGGTTGTTATGTTTTCTCGTAAGGACCTCATTTTTTCATTCAAGAACAAATTGGTACTTGTATGGCTTCATTTTGCAAATTGCCCTCTGAAACAAACAGGAGATCTCACGATCTTTTTCCTATTCTACAATGAGTGATTGTCTTTCGTTACCATGATTAGAATAGAGAAAGTTAGTAGTAAAAGGAATAATTAATACCAAGAGCAAACATGACCTCATCAAATCATCAAACGACTGACCCAAAAAAATGGGAAAGCTGAAGAAACAATTTCCTGATCAACATCATTCTCAAGAGCTCTTTTTCTATAGTTTTAGAAACTACACGAACGAGCAGGATATTGATCAGTGATTTCAGTTTCAGAAGGATCAACATTTTGATACAAATAATGCTTGTCAGTTACAAGTAGATTACCAAAGATTTATCACCAGTTAGGCCGTTTTGCCTAGTAATGAAGGAATACCCTAAAATGGGTAAATAAGACACCTCTCCAACAGTCACGAGTCTTGAATCTAAGACTGATGACAAATTTCCACAGTGAAGAGGAACATTAACAACCCCTCATTCTAATCTCTGAATAAGAACACTTTCACTAGACGAAGATTTCTCAGATAAAGGCAAAGTACTTGATAACAGAAGACTCTTAGAATCTCCTGTATCCCTTACAATTTTAATAGGGATAGACTTGGCAGAATCACCAATAACTGATATAAAACCTTTCGAAATCAATGGATCATAATTCACCATAATACAATCATCCTGGGGTTTATTTGACCCAACAAATGTATTGCTTTCAACACATCAGAATGGCCTTGACATCTTAGAAATACGAGCATTTTGGAATATCTCTGTCTTAATTATGCTACTTATTGTTCACTATGGGACAATCGGTATTGATGAGCCCTTTTTACAATAAGAGCACGAAAAAGGAGACAAGGATATCTGATTTGTCTTATCAGAAGTTTGATTCCTAAATGTTGTTCCAGATTGACATTGGAAGTGCTCGTATTATATTGAGATTTCTTTGCCAAACAACCTGCTGAACGGAAGACTTATTAATAAATGCAACTTCGTGAGCCAAGGAATAGTAATCAGCTCTATTAACATCATTTTCTAATGTTTCTTCCTTTTGCTCATCGATGTACGTCTTGCCTTCACTATGGACGCAATTTTTGAACTGTTAATTAATATGAGCCATCTGAGGTTATTGTAATGTTGATCAACCTTCTTTTCTGAGAATCATCTATCAAATAGTTATTCTTTTTCCCTTCCAAATTCGACAAGTGTCTGTCCAGTTTCATTTATGCAGTTCCTATTCCTCTGGTACCAAATCACAACCCTTCAAGATACATTCGTTAGCCACATCATTCTTACCACTTTGTTGAAACCACCATGAAGTGCAGATTTCACGAGTTCCCCAGTAAGTTCACTTTGTAATAATAGAGTCCAATGCTCCCTTTGCCGTTGCAAATTTTCAGCAATTTTCTCAAAACGTGGAAACTGTTGATCTATTTATATTTCTTTAAAAGGGGATACTAACTGAATAGTGACGGTAACATGAAAACCGAAGCTTATGTGTAAATGATCTGTGGAGCTATCCGCTTGCCAGTTGTAATTATTTTAATTTCAATTGCATTTCTATTTTTTCTTGTTCTCTTCGCATTGCATTTGCCTCTCTTCTACCTCACTCTCTCCCTTTCCTCTGTCTGTAATTGCGTATGTCTTTCTTCGTCTTCATCCGCATTTCTCTTTTTGTATCGTTCTCTTTTCTGATTTATATATTTCTATCATTTGATTTTTAAGCTTAGGCTTTCTTAACTCTATTGCCATCTGGTTTTCTAATTTCAATTAGTTTAATTTCATTTCAAAGCAAGATACAGACTTACCAATCAAATCCAAAACAATTGTATCAAAAAAATATTTTTCACCAAGTATTGGATGATCAGGTTTAGATTTTAATTTCTTGTTTAACCAAAGATGCTTTTACATCCGAGATATAATAATGTCTCGCAAGCTGGAGCACTTCGTCTGTTTTCAAACACTTGAACCCTTCCTGGGTAGGATATGAAACAAAATTCTCTACTTTAGGTGACATTATGAAAGTGTGATGGTTTTGCAACATTTCTTAAATATGTGAAATTAAAATATCAGGAACTAAGAAAATTCCGAAACAAGGAGAATTTAAATTTTAAAAACAAACTGAAGTTTTCTGAAATATTTAAAAGAAATGCATATCCCGATCGAGTGCCATCAATGATCTGCTACTAATCTATGATCTTAAAATAACTAACAGACAATATCGAAAACCAAGAAGTTTCGTAAATTTCTACAAATAATTAATTTCTCTATAACACAAAGTAAAAATTTCAAAAGAACAACTAGTATTGTGAATCAATCCCAGATTGTCCTAGAATGTATATCACAAGTCCAAACGTAGATTGTTCTGAATTAATATCTGTGGTGTACTGAATAAGTTCCAATCTTAATTGCGATGGTGTGCCAATAATAGGCAATATATTTATGTGCTAAAATTCTCTATATATCACAATGATATAATCTAGAATGACCTTGAATGAAAATACAATAATTCCAAAATAGTGATTTTATCCAAAAAGGATCAATGAGCAATTTGTAATTCCAAAATATATTTTAAATAAATAAATTCTCTCGAAAAACAATCGAACACAACTATCAAACTGTTTCCACCACAGGTCCCAAGATAGGACTAAATCATTCCGAGATAAACATCCTTTATATAAAAACCTAAGAGATAATACTAGGACCCGGAGGATGGTCAATCATTCATTTCCATAAGATTCTATGTCGTAGACAATGTCAGATATTTTACCTAAAAGTTAGTAAAGAACTTGGCAAATGTAGACCAGGTATTTCCAGGAGGGACATCAACTCGCATTCAAGTAAACATGTTTACTTACAAGTGCTAACGATCTTAAAATATAATATATAATCACAGACAAATATTAACTGTGTAATATATTCTTTACAAAATTACCGATACAATCTATAATGAGAAAATCATTTAAAACTCAATATAGATATGTATAACAAAAGATTATCGGGGACCCCGAGTGGCCGAGCGGTCTAAAGTGCTCACCTTTACGGATCACTGCCATCTCACCTCTGTCTGCGTGGGTTCGAGTCTCGGGTTCGGCCAATGTGGGTATGTGAGAAAGCTTGCCAGTGGCTTCTCATGGGTCGGTGGTTCTTTCCGGGGTTTCCTCGGGTTCTTCCTCCACCATTAATACTGGCCGCCATGTATAGCCTATCTTGTGCTGAAAAATGACGTTAAACCCCCATAACAACAACAACAACAACAACAAAAGTTACTCTCAGATCGCAGCGATTCGAAACATTGATTAGTCAGATACATACGTTCTTACTTCACAAACACTTGTGCTAATCATGAATAATAGATATAAAACTTGATGTTCCCACCCAAACTTCAAATGAAAGAGGAGGGACAAGATTAACCGGTCACCTTTATATCGTAGTAAATTGCGGCAGTTAAAAACAAAACTGAATGTCACAAACATGCAATGTCAAAACATGCTTCATGCAAACATAAGCACTATAAACATTATTCTACTGCCTATTACCTTTCACGGCTCTGTCATATGTGGTTCGCTGAGTTCCTCAATTTGGTCGTTCTTTTATTTAGTTGGACAAGACGACTTTGCAGAAAATAACCAATAACTATCGATTAATAGAGAAGATTGAAAACCTTCTTCACTGAAAAAGATTCAAAAATCTAAATATGCAGTTTTAAATAATTGTCTGAACACCATTTGAAGATCTCCTTTCGATAACTTACGACCAGAAAATTAATCGTTAAACTATGTGTTTTTCATTTTTGTTCAGCCCCATTCAGGTTCGAAATATGCCATTATGTACGGCCACTACAGAAATGACTTCTAACTGTACTAAAGTGTCAATTATCCTGACCAGATATAAGAATAGAGGTATTTGGTCTGAGTTAAACTATATTCTTAACATAAATACATACGATTCTGCCTATTGAAAATGGTGATTTTATTTAAAATACGCTCCTCTCCAAGGTCAACACTCCACCACGCTGGGTCGTGTTGATCGAGATCAGTGTGAATGCAGGAGTTTTGGTAGAAATCCGTTGACGTACTCCTATCAACAGAAAGCTGTGAGGAATAAGACCGCAAAGTAGAGGATTGTGTCGTATGCTTACTTCGTGCAAGGTTTGCTCCTAAAATATGGAAATTAAATCTTGGTGTAACGTTCCCTTCTTATGAAAGAGGGGTAAGTTAATTATATTTGGCTGTCGTTATCCAGAGGATGACCTCCCTCGATTTTATTGTCCGGTGTGAATGGATAAATAGAACATCAACAGCGAACTGAGCAAGACTATTAAAAAGAAATAATACAATACGAGTCCCCTTAAACAAGAAAAATAAAATAAAATTTAATTAATTAATACATGAACTAAAATTGGCAACTTCAATTCAACAGATTTACATTAATGGAATTTAATAGCAGTGTTCAATTACGGATTAGTTCATCATGGTAAGGAGCGGTGAAAATAGCACAATGTCCGCGCCTGATTTGCATCACATAGCGTCGCTTCTTCTCTTGTCTCTTTGTATCTCACGTCTCCCCATCTCAACGTGTATACTTTGTTCTCCCTTTGATCTTTCTATTACGAACTCTTCCATTCTTTTCGGACTTCCGTCTTCGGACTGTCCCCGTCAGAGCCTGGGAACTGTTTCCTTCAATGGCAAGATTACCACTAAATCTCTATATTATATCACCTCCTAGTAGTGTAGTGGGGTTGTATAGCCTCAGTGGGAAAATACATTACAGACCCCCCCCCCCCCGGGGTAGTATAGCCTCAAGATTTATAGCCTCAAAATATCACCCTGGGGTAGTATAGGGACAATGGGAATTTTGTATAGCGACAAGACGAATGGAACAGGTAGGGTGACGTCATGGTACTGGACATTTGCAACAGTGTAGCAAGTACGGTGACGTCATGCCACCTGTGTCACTTCTATATAAAGTTTGAATCATTCTCGTACGTGTTTGTGGATAGTAGATAGCAAGTACCGTGACGTCATACCACCTGTGTCATTTCTATATAAAGTGTGAATCATTCGCGTTCCAGTCTGTGGATAGTATAATCACACTAGGGGAATAATAGCAACAGCCGAACACGAACGCGTATCACATGTTTCGTTTAGACCTATTATCTATTTATAGCTAGAACCTGCGCAGAACCCAAGTCTATATTTATAGTCTCAAACTTTCCTGCTTCAATGACGTCACTTTACTCAAAACTAGGGGAATAATGGCAACAGCCGAACACGAACGCGAATCACATTTTTCATTTAGACCTAGTATCTATTTATAGCTATAGCCTGTGGAAAACCCAAGTCTATATTTACAGCCTCAAAATTTCTAGCTTCAGTGACGTCACTGAACTGGCTGACCTGAATACGCGATACTGTAGGTAGATAGGTAGGTAGGTAGGTGAAATGAATTTGATATGGGCAAAGGGAGTTTTATTGGGACAAAGACCAATACACACAAAAGAAAGGGAGAAAGAAAAAAAACAATATCTACTATCCACACAAACGAATGAGAACGCATAAAACACACATACATATACTATCCAAACAAACGGACGAGAACGCATAAAACATATCCATATCTACTATCCACATAAACGGACGCGAATGCAAAAACACCCATATCTACTATCTAAACAAACGGGAAGAGAAGAAAAAACATACCATATTTACTATCCACACAAACGGACGCGAACGCATAAAACACACCATACTTATTATCACACAAACGGACGCGAACGCATAAAATACACCATACTTACTGTCACACAAACGGACGCAAACGCATAAACATACCATCTATACTATCCACACAAACGAAGAAGAGAAGAAAAAACACACCTATATTTACTATTCACACAAACGGGAAGAGAAGAAAAAACATACCATATTTACTATCCACACAAAGGGGCGCGAACGCATAAACGCACAATGCTTACTATCCAAACCAACGAACGCGAATGCATAAAACACACCCTTATCTACTATCCACACAAACGAAAGAGAACTTATAAAACACACTATACTATCCAGACAAACGGACGCGAACGCATAAAATACACACATCTACTATCTACACAAACGGATGAGAATGCATAAAACACACCACATATACTATCCAAACAAACGGACGCGAACGCATAAACACACTATACTTACTATCCAAATAAACGAACGAGAACGCATAAAATAAACACACATATACTATCCACAAAAACGAATGAGAATGCATAAAACATACAAATATATACTATCCACACAAATGAACGCGAATGCATAAAACCCCTACTCGGTTTTAGAATCGGAACGCTATGATAGCTCATGTCATGGTGAGGAAATAGAGAAGTCAAAGAGCATTTGTAATGATAATTTTTTTTTGAAAACAAACGACAGACACATTTTTTTTCAAAACACAACATTTTTTATTCAACAAACAACTAACAATGAACAATAACATCAAACAAATTATTTTTGACAAGGTTGACAACGTTGTGAAATCATATGAGATTTCCACTGATGGAAGTCATGAGGCCATTGATGTACACTACGTTTTCTAGCTAAAGACAAAAGATAACCATAAAAGTCACAAAACCATCGATCTACTTTCTCATCGTTTCTAGAAGAGTAACGATCAAAATTAGTCACTAAATGTTCTAACGGATATCCAAGACTGCGTTGATGAAGAAAATACACACAATATTGTCCACACACCATGGAATCTGTGCCTTGTAATTTCACATTATTGAATCGTGTCGCCTGGGCATTTCTTCTCATAAAAATAATGATGTCTTCTTCCAAAGGGGGTAATCCATACAAATCAAAATACTCCACACAATCCTATTGAGGGAAGTAAACGGCTACCCAGTGGGTTCCTGGGAGGTGACTGTCGTCCGTGTTGATGACATAAGCTTGATGATCTTGAGGTTTGCGATGTGGTAGTATCATTAGCACACACGACAGGATTCCAAGAAGCAGTATACGAACTGTTATTCAAAAGGTAATAAAGTTCCCAGGTATCCATTTTTGTTTTTTTCTTGGGGTTTTGTTTTCCACAGGTAATGATAAGTCATCAATTCAATTCTGACTTTTTGCTTGAAAATCTCTGTCAAGTAACCGTTTTTTCGTTTCGCCTCCTCACTCTGGGTTAAGGGTGCTTCGATGCGACAGATCTCTAGAGTAGGCAGTGGAGGGCAGGAAAGATCACGCAAGCCTTTATACCACTCATGCAAAACTGCTTCTTCCGAGATGAGACTCCAAGCTTCGTCTAGATACTCGTTCAATATTTCTTCTTGGCTCATCATCAGACATTTATCGTCTTGAATTTGACTGGGTCGATCGTTTTGACATCCATAACAATCTTTCTTGGTCAATTCCGTAATTTTATCCGCCAGGTGTTTAGCAAAACAGAACACTAAGTGTTGTTCTTGTTTTGGTCATCTGGACGTGACCACTACCTCATTCTCTTCGTCTTGGTCTTGGGGTTCTGCTTTCGCGGTATTCCATTTCCAAAGATTCTCCACCGTTCAAAGAGGGATAAGAGTCATCTCTCAAACTGTTGATTTCTATGGTATTATCGAATTAGGCATACAGGATGACGTTTACTGTCTCAGTGAGAGTTTCTGCAAACTGAAGTTCCACACGCAGTTGACCGGATTTTATAGGGTGGAAATGTCCCTCGTCGCTGCCTTGGTCTGGAGTGAAATCAAAAGCCCACAAAGTGTAACCTCCTTCATAATCTTCGTACGAAATGCCGTGACTGGTGTTGGTTCCTAGCTGTCCGGTAGCTTCGTACAGGGACATGTACGATCTCAGGTAATTCTTCTGGGTAAAGCTGGGTTCGAAGGGTCTGGTACACAAGGTCTTGCCATCGGGCCTGACTTCGATCTTGGACACTCTGTAGTGCTTAAACTGGAAGGGATTCTGATGGTGGGCTCCGTTGAGGGATGCGTTGCTGACGATACCAACGATTAAACGTTTGGGTAATTGTCCTTGGAACAGATGATCTTCGATCTTGGATCGGAGTCCAGTAGCAATGGTGAAAGTTTTCACTTCTACGCGTTGTATCGGATACTGGGCGGTCGTTCTGCCCAATGTGCGACTAATGTAGTTTGCCGCTTTAAGTAACACTTCTACGCGACGCACGTAAAGTCTGGCTTCTTGGATGATGGTTTTGTACTCGTTGGCATGAGCCGTCAAATGGAAAGCAACACTACTGCGATTCAGTCTCAGGCGAATATCCACTCCGTTCAGCAAATACTTGTATTGCAACCACATGTCCAAATGCAAACGATCCATCAGTTCTAAAGTACGTCCTTGCAGGATTTTCTTTCGACGGTCGTTAAAACCTACATTGTGAGGATTGTCATCTGCTGTCAGGGCTGTGTCGTTAAACGTGTTCTCACCTGCGATGTCAGGTTTCCAAACCATGCAAGCATCCAGATGCGTGATCTTGGCCTCTTTTCTGTACGTCAACAGATTTTCCAGGTACGCTCGGTAAGGGTGAGTATCCATGCTACTGCTGACCAATTTGTTATTCAAGTACAAATCCACTTCGCTGAACGAGGAATGCATGAAATTGTTGACGGGAACTACTGTAGCATCGGCACCCGGATTGGTGTTGTCCGTGTTGATCACTTTCAGTTTCGGGTACAAGTAACTGCTATTCAGATCGAGATAATCTTCGGGCTGTCCTTTGATTTCAAATTCGGTGGGAACTGAATCCGTCAAAGAGGAGACGGGATGAAATTCGACCCACTGGGATTTTTGCACCGTCATCATTGTGGGTGGCATGGCAAACAGATCCAGTTCCGACTTGGAACAAGCGCAAGACTTTCGGTGCATCATTTTCTCCCTGTGCTTTTTTTTAAATAATCAAAAACGTCTAAGTCTCGGACGGTTTTTCTTTTCTTAGTCTTTCTAGCTCTGGGAGTGTGAAGTCCTCTCAAGGTGTGTTCTTCGTCCTTTTCTGCCTTGTCCTTGCTGTGACGTCAGGGAAGCAGGAATGCCTGACTCGACAGTATCCAGAGCATTTATAGGAGTTTCTCGTCGGCCCAAAATGTCTTTGCCCGTTTGAAGCAAGACATTTGTGCCTGCTCTCAAGAAAGCGTCTTTTGGGTTTTGTTTGTCAATGATAACATTTTGGAGAAATTCTTTACCTTGCGTCAACGCGGCATCTTTCAAGGCGTGCAATCCCCGTGTCACCATTGGTTTCAAAACGGGAGCCACTGTGCGAAAGACCGATTTTAGCATATCTCCTAAACCATGTCCTTGCTGTCGAGCGACTCCTTGGTACACAGGATACATGAGTGACAAAGGGTTAGAGTAATCGTTTTAGAAGATAAAGTTTCACTGTGATTTTCCCTTTGGTAAATGGAATATTTTACCCTAGATCTCCTTTTATAGTAATGTTGACAGTGTCGAAATACGACTTACTGACGGGCAAATAGTAAGGATGTACAAATTCGCGGTGAACGTGATAGTTGTTTCCACCTTCCTCGTCAGCGTTTGTGGCAGAATCCACTTTGAAAGAAATGACACGCAGTAACGGTACGGAGGTGTGTCCCACCACGTTGTACTTCGCCACATCGAAGTACACAAAAATTAAATTCAGTCCTTGGTTCGTGTCTATAAGGAATCGAAAATATTTCGCAAAATAAGTTGCTAGTAATGGCTGGTACTTCGGTTTTCACCTTGATCAACTTAGGGTCTCTACCCAAAATGTCATACAATTCAGGACTAAATGTAATAGCCAATACTTTGTCCTCTGAAAATTTGATGAGTCGGCGACGAACTATTTTGTGGTATTCGATCGTAACACTTTTTCTGGTTCTCTCCTAGGCTTTGGCAAACACGGTATTGAATTTGGTAGAAATCGTGTTCACCAAACGTTGTCCACTAAAATAATAACCTGGGGGAATGGTCAAGCGATAGGTGGTTCCTTTTGTTTTGGGATCTTGTGTCTTCACAGAGTCACTTGCAGTGGTGGGTTCATCCAAGGCTTGTTGCACTTGCTTGTCATGAATTTGTACCGTAAAAGTTTTTTGATTTTCGATGATGTTTCTGATTTGTGTAGGGTGAATCATTTCCACCAAAGCCACTTCCCAATGGGCTTCATGATCCAAATGGATGGCCTGAGGTAATCTGGCCGTGTAACAGCACAAAGTGTTATTGGGAAACACCTCCATGGAACTGTCAGTGGGTAACGTTAAGTAAAATTGGTTGTTCATAATTCCAGAGTTCGTAGTGTCCGAGGGGTCACTGGAAGTCAGAGGAGTGTCTAAAAGAGGATTGTTGTGATTGGATTGGTGACTGTTGGAAGGGGGGCTGACGTTGGACGCAAGGCTCCCGTTCGAGGAATATTTCAGGGACGGATTGGGAAGAAGGTAACCAATGCAAC